>PVJI01003268.1:35200-127521 GCA_004026765.1 Micronycteris hirsuta
ACCGGGGCCACGTGGCTGATTCCTCCCATCTCAGGAAAAAGCCTCGTGGCTTGCCCAGCCAGGGTTTTTATCAGGGGCCAATTTACATTGGATTGATTATTCATGGGATTATGCAGAACAGGTAGGATTACTCATAGCAAGGCATTGGATGTAAATTCAGATCCGGTGGCAGACAGGACCAGGTTAAAGTAATATTCAGAGGTCAGCAAGCCAGAATTTTTTAAGATACACCTTTGCCAAATTCCTATTAGAGAATCCCCATCCCACAGACATGATCCACACTTGCTCACACAGGAATCACACGGAGCTGTGCTCAAAACGTGTAAATTACCAGGACTGCGTGTTTACACGCGTGTGGAAATCACTGCCACACCACTGTCTCAAAGTTCCACAGAAATAAACACTAGATGATATTTTGGGCAAAGAAGATGTTAATTTATTTATTTTAATCTGATAACAAATTAATTTCTAATAAATTTCAAAGGCAAACTTAAAATTTTTTCAGTTTTTTATTTTTAACAAACCTATAAGTGGAACCTAGTCAACAAAACAAATAAGCAAGCAAAACAGAACCAGAGACATAGAAATAAGGAACGAACTGACAGTAACCAGAGGTGGGGGGGCAGAAGGAAAAAACAGGAGAAAGAAGGGGAACGGTCAAGTCAAGGGGCATGTATGAAGGACCCATGGACAAAGCCAAAGGGGGATAGGATTGAGTGTGCGAGGCAGGGATGTGTGAGGCAGGGATGTGTAAGGCAGGGGAGAAAAACTGGGGGGGGTGCAATGGGGACAATTGTAATTAAACAACTTAAAAAAGAAATGGAAGTCAGAAAATGTATGAAGCATTTAATAAAAAAACCCTCAAATTATATATGTGTATATATGTACATTTTATATGAGTGTTTATTAACACCGGTTGGCGGAATGAGTCCCCCCAAAAAAAATCAGCTATCTTCACTAAAAAAATGGATAATTTCTGCCCAGCTGTTATAGCTCAGTGGATTGAGCACGGGCTGGAAAGCAAAAGGTCCTGGTTCGATTCCCAGTCGGGGCACATGCCTGGATTGCAGGCCAGGTCCCCAGTGAGAGCCGTGTGAGAGGCAGCCATACATTGCTCTTTCTCCCTCCCTTCTCCTCTCTCTAAAAATAAGTAAATACAATCTTAAAAAAAATGGATAATTTCAGAGAGGACACATCTTTTTAAGGTGTAGGACCAGGAATCCCCCAGAACCATTTTAATTCTGGCTATAGACCTTTTGAGCTACACAGTCTTGAGAAGTTAGTAAGTTACGGTGGGCTTGTTTTGTTTATGCATTAAATGTGAATGATAAGATTATATCAGTCTGAATAGGTATACATAAATACAAAGTTCCAAGTGCACAGGTGCAAAAAGTTATTTATTTATCTGAAACTGGGATTTAAAATTAAGTTCTTTATTGCACTGCCTGACAAATAAAATCTCTCACTTAGGTCATGTTTCTTTCATTGTTACTTGAGCTAACATTTAATGTCAAAATCAGAGAGTGGTTGGAAAACTCAAACACTACCGTGGCAATTGTGTGTGCTTATATGCCATGTGATGGGGCCATGTGACCTCGGGTCCCAGTCATCACCCGCACATATTGCCATCTGCTGAATGACTCCTGTGCTTTCTGGGCTGAGGCTTTCACGATGGGGCCAAGCAGTCCCTGCCATGTCCTCCTCAGGTTTGCTGCCTCTCAATGCTAGCTTCGTGTGGCTCTCAGCACCAGAGAGAGGTTAATGCAGCCCCCTGAGCTCTCATTGACCTATGGATTTAAGTACTACAGTTCATTATGAAACTTTTGAACCATGGTAGAACAAGGAGCACTCTCAGTTCTTACCACTTTCTTGGTTAATAAGGGCATAGGTTTCCTCATATTTCTGAGCCCATCTATATTAGAATTATTTCTCCCATTGATTTGCCTCTCAAGACAACGGGGACTGCAGCATTGGGAATCTTCTCAGGGATCCATCACTGTCTAAGTTCTTTTTGTTCCCCCTTCATCTTCCTCCCACTCCCCAAATCAAATGAATCAAGTGTGTGTCTGTGTGTAGTGTGAGGCAGTGGGAGCAAATATGGAGGTGGGGTAGAAAAACTGTTCTTTGGTAAATATCTCCCATGTTTAGTAATCATACCCTAAGTCTTAAAGTTTTAACACAAAAGCTAAGACTGCTATTTGTTGGTTAGTCCTTTGCTGAGTCAGTGAATGGAGAAAGCCTAACTCCCCAAAATGAGGGGGAGAGAAGAAGGGATAGGATGTGTTGAAGGAGGAACAAGCAGAGAGCAACAATTGATGTATGAAAATATTTTCCATTCAATAAAATATTAAACTAGAAAATGTATAGAAATAATTAAAAAACGTGCAAAATGTTGAAATTGATAAGTAACAGTTATTAGAAACCTGTGTTCTAAGCCTCAGAGAGCAAGGAATGGGCCGTAAAATGTAACTGAACATGATAGAAATATAGCACTTTCTTCGCAGTGTTATATCTTCATAGTACAGAACCAAATTTCAGAATGTCAGGGACACCTGTATGCTCCAACTTAAATAAAAGTTAGACTTTGCATAATTAAAATTAACTGTGGTAGAAATATGACATCAAATGAAATACCATAAAACAACAAAATAAAATAGAAATAGACATAGATTTTAAAGAGACCCAAAAGAAATGTATATACTAAAAATTGTTTCCAAAATAAGAACTTAATAGATTAATTTAATAGGATGTAAGAAGCTAAATCAAAAGATTAAAAAGAGCAAAATAAAACTTCTGTTAAAAAAACAAATAAAGCTGGGAAACTATTTTGATCAGAGTTTCCCTATTAAAAAATTAGAAATGTAAAGCCCTGGCTGGTGTAGCTCAGTGGATTGAGCGCGGGCTGGGAACCAAAGAGTCACCGGTTCGATTCCCAGTCAGGGCACATGCCTGGGTTGCAGGCCAGGTCCCCATGAGGGCCATGTGAGAGGCAACCATACATTGCTGTTTCTCTCCCTCTCCATCTCCCTCCCTTCCCCTCCCTCTAAAAATAAATAAAAATAAAAATAAATCTTAAAAACACAGAAATGTAGAGAGATATCTAATTTATAAGACATTTTAACTGCAGAAGATTCTTAATATACTATTTCAGGATGCTAATAAGATATGGTTACCTACTTTTTGTTTTGCTAATAGATTTCACACATTATCTAATTTCATTTGTTATAGTTATTGCAGATGGATGCTTTATTGTTCATTATCAGCAAAATAAGAGACAAGAGTATTTTTAACTTGGTTGTTAACTATAATGTTTTCCATTAATTAATAATCCATTTATTTTCTTCTACTTTTTACTTTTCTTCACAAACTATTTACCAATTGTCCTATAATCAGAACAATGAAAAACTTTTCTTGTGTGTGTGCATGTGTGGATGTGCATGCGTGCGTGTGCATGTGTGTGTGTGTGTGTGTGAATATGCGCATTTGGGGACTCAAATTCCTTAAGCTTTATGCTGTCAAAGCATTTAACTATCTGACTTACCCTATAGTTCTGCTTGATAGGACTATATTCAATCAGATTGAGAGTTAAATTGTATCTAAGAGCTTGATCCAAATATCGGATATGCAAAAGAGATCAGTTAAAAATTGAAGTATGATAGATTACCTATGGGCAATAATAGACTGTCAAAATATCAACATATTCCTGGAAAGATTTTAAATCTATTCATAACCTGGCAAGACATGTCATAATTAACATTACAATGTCCCTTCTTGTAAACATAGGCAAGAACATCCAATCCATGTGTTCTGATTCCAACAGCCCAGAGATGATGAACAGACATTGACCAGTGAACGGAACACTACAGGTGAGAGACTACATCCTCCCATCTCTTACAGAGCACTGGATTGAAGTGTGGATCATGGCCTGCACCTGCCCTCCCACAATTTCTTTTTTAGAAAATAGATTTTGTTATATAGACAATTGTAGATTCACAAAAAAATTTATCATATTTTTCAGACTATCAGATGCACTTTCCCCCAAAATTTGGGAGGAAAGTGGGGGTGCATGTTATAGTCAGAATGTAGCTTACCTGGCTATTTACATTTGCATTGGTGAAATTATGTTATTTATGTTATTAAATATTTTACCACGGCTTCTGCTTCAAAATTCACCCCCTCTATTTTCCTCCTTTAAAACCTAGGTGCATCTTATGGTCCTATGCATCTTAAAGTCCAAAAAATGTGGTAGGTGGAAGGTACAAAGATCTTCCTTCCTTCCTTCTTTCCTTCCTTCCTTCCTTCTTTCCTTCCTTCCTTCCTTCTTTCCTTCCTTCCTTCCTTCCTTCATCCCTCCCTCCCTCTCTTCCTTCCTTCCTACATTTTTATTGAATTTATTGGGGTAACACTTGTTAATAAAATTACATAGGTTTCAGGTATCCAATTTTATAATGTAGCAGCTGTACATTGTACTGTTTGTTCACCAGAGATTTTCCTCCTGCCCCTGCACCTGCACATCTTCTGTCCCCCATTCTCAACATTCCCCATGAGAGTGGCACCTTTGTTAAAAGTGATGAACCTACGCAGACCGTACATTATCACCTAACACGCTACTGTTCTCCTTTGGTCATGAGTTTTTCTGTGTAGTTGGTATCATGCTACATGTAGCATGTCATTGTTTTTTTTCTGCTTATCAACATAACTATTTTCTTATATCACTAAATATGCTTTGTTAAATAATAGGTGCTCTATATTGCCCACTGACCTTTGCATGTGCATCAGAGTTTTAATTGTTGTGGTATTAAAATGTATTACTATTGTTTGGACAAGATCCCCAAACTGTTTATCTTCTTCTAAATTTAGGTAATCTGTAAATTACTTCAATAAAACTTTAATTTCCTCTATTTCTTTGAACATCCATTTTAGATTTGTTATAAGATACATTTTATTTTGTTACTACCTTAAGATGGTATTTGTTAACCATAATGTATTTGTTACTGAGAAAGAAGAATTCAGATGATTTTGTAACCTTACATATAGACATATGGTTGCATGTATTAATTCTAAATTCTTTCTGTTGAACCGTAAAAAACATATTTTTGCTTAACCTCTTCCATTCCTTACATATATATTACTGGAGTGTGTGTGTATATATATATGTATATATATATATATATACACAACTTATATGTATTTTAACTTAATTTCTTTACCTGGCTTTTTAACTTTACTTTGGATATTTAAATTTTTATTATTAAAGTCTTTTTAATCCCTAATAATTTTTTTAAGATTTTATTTATTTATTTTAGAGAGAGGGGAAGGGAGGGAGACAGAGAGGGAGAGAAACAGCAATGTATGGTTGCCTCTCACATGGCCCTCACTGGGGACCTGGCCCGCAACCCAGGCATGTGCCCTGACGGGGAATTGAACCGGGACCGTCTGGTTCCCAGCCCGCGCTCAATCCACTGAGCTACTCCAGCCAGGGCAAATCCCTAATAATGTTTTTAACCACAAAGTTATTTTTGTTTGACTTATATGTCTATTGAATATCATTTGTTCTATTTTTTATTCAAATTAAACTTTCTATTCTCTTTTATGTCTGTATTTCATAAATAGCTTCAGATTTTTTCAGTACAATCTGATAATTTCTGTTTTCTAACCAAATGCTTAGTCACTTATATTTATCATGATTATTAACAAATTTATTTGTAGAATATATATAACCTATTAAAAATCTATTTTAGATGTATACATATATCTCCTTTCTTTTATTATGTGCTTTGTTTTTCCTGCCTTTTGTTTATTGGTTTCTATTCTTTTTAGTCTCCTTTGCACTTACTGCTTTTATTCATCACATATTTCTACTCTATTGTTTGGAAAGATACACACTGACTTTCAATATGTCCATTTTAAAATTAAACTTTTAATATTGGTACTTAAATTAACAAATTATTATTTTTACTTGTATATGCTTTTATGTTCCATTCCAGGTCTGATTCTTGTATTTTTGACTACTGCATATTCTCACCATTGGCAATTATCTTTCTCTCATGACTTGAGAGAGAGAGTCAGACAGACAGGGACTTATTTTTCCTTCATATTTTTATGTCTTTAAGATTTCTACCAATAATTCTGTTCCTTTGCTTCAAGTATTGCTGCTCTCAGTAATAAGAGTAGCAATATTTGAGAGTAGCAGTAAGAGTAGCAATACTCTTATTACTGTATTCTACGTATTATGCAGTTAATGGCTTCTACCGCAGTGTTTCCTCGACCAAAGCCCTCGGCTTTTCAGTCTCTCAGGGGTTGCCTCAGTATTTTGGCTACATCAAAATACCATCTGTATTTTCTGATGCGGCCCTCCAGTCCCTCATGACCTGGTATTGTTTCCTGTGTTTCTTATCTGGCATTGAGAGTTAAATAGAGAGAGACTGTTTGTGTTGCTTTTCCACTCTGTTTTATCTTTTGGACACCACCAAAGCATGCGCTTTTTCAAATATTAACCAGTTTGTCTCTGTCATCCAATCCAATGAAAGTTTTCTGACTTTAACTCTCTTGGCAGCAAGGGGGACATCTTACTATTTTCTTCTTTACTAAGCATTTTTCTCTCTTGGTGTCTATGATACAACTGCATAGTTTATTTTCATCTCCTGTAATCTGCCACCATTTCTGAGGGCCAGCAATTCACTTTCCATGAGAGTCTAGAGGCTTTCCCTGTGGTCGATCAGTGAAAGCACACAGTGTCTGACTGCTCACCCACTGATGCGTTGGAATGAAGCAGCACAACACAGTGCTGAGATCCGGGACCCTTCAGTGGAAGCCCAGGTCCGTAGGCAGTGCATTTCAGAAAGGAATGTGAGGTATTTCCTAGCGGGGTAAACTTTGGCCAATGAAAAACAGAAGTTAGAAAGAAACCTGGCACATTACTCTTTTATTTTCTGTGAGTGACTGCTCTGGGCCATGACTTTACTTTCAGCCTGTCCAGAGATGCTCCTCATCTAGACCAAACAGCACACCTGCTGAGCCACCTACAGAAGTGAGTCCATTATAAACTCTGTGAAATAGCAGCCACCAAAAGACTTAATCCATACACGTTTGTATAAATCTTTCTTTACTTCACTCTCTATTGTTTCTCACCCTGATTCCCTAGATTCTCATCCCCTACATAAAGCGTCAACATTTTCATTTGCTTTAGGCTCTGTTTTCTAAAGATTCAGGGTTAAGGTTCTGTTCTTTGTAGATCATAGTGTATCAAGCATCTAGATATGGTGCGTGGCACAAATACTTGTGACCTTTTGTTCAATGATTGAATATGTATTCAGGGCTTAGAGAAATAGGTAAAAAGCCAAAAAGAGCATCAGTTAAGCCCATTGAGTGTTTCTATGTACCGAAAACGGACAGGCATGTTAAAATGTTGTTTTACTTAATCTTCAGAACAACACTATGAATATGATTTTTTAATCTCCACTTTATAGATGAGAGTTCGGTGGCTTGGAGAAGTTAACATGACCTATATAAGGTTACCCAACTCGTGATCGATAGACTTGGGAATTGTGCACAAGAAATTTCATGTTCTTCTGCTATTTGCTGCTATTTTAGAGGCTTATCTTTATTCCTTATGACTCTGAGTTGGAAAATATGGCTGACAATTTGTCATAGAAAGTGACACAAAATACTCCCATGACTTAGAAAAAGTCATTTTCCCACTCTGCTGTTCTTTACCAGTTACCGTGATATATGAAAAGAAGACTCTTTGGAGAAATGGGGATATTGTTTGCCATTTACTTACTGTGTGACCTTGGGCAAGTAACTGCTCACCCTGGGCCACTGTTTTCTTAAATCAAAGAAGAGGAGTATAAAAAGCACCTCAGGAATTTGTTGCTAAAAGTTTAATACATATCATAAATCTTCAATAAGTCTGCCCTGCTCCTTTATAATGCACTTTGTGCTTCTTCTGAAATAAAGTGAAATATAATTTTGCTCGATGTGAAAGTGTTAAGAGCAAATTAGAGTGAAACTTAAAATAGTGAATATTTCAAAAGCTATCCATAAATGATCTGGAATTCACCACATGGTATTTTAGCCCCCAAATGTAACTTCCTAGTGAGGTTTTAATTATCTAAAAGGTCTTAGTGTTCCCTAAATGCATGCATTCATTAAACTCAAATTAGGGAAATTTAACACTACAGTGCTAAGAACTGATGGTTCCAAGTTGAATGATCCTAACTTTTTGAAAAGCTTAGAGGCATGTGCTAAGTAGCTGTGCTGGAAAGTGAAGTATATCAGATCAGATCAAAATGAGGACAGCTGTAGTAGAAAAAAATGAATTTTAATTAAAAGTGGAGAATCTCTCCTTCTCAGGAACACTGTCCTACCTTTCTATACTTGCTTTCGTTTGTCTTCCAGTACTGGATTAAAATCTGCCTGCTACTTGACAACCGATAGGCAATGTTTTTTACTCATATTATCTTCGACAATTATGTATTTTTGTCCCTCTGTTTTTATTTTAGACATAGTTTTAATGTTTTTGTTTTGCTCCTTCTCTGTTAAGATTTGATGTCTGTTTTAATGTACACACAAAAATGAGGATTATAATTTAATGTAGTTTATAAAATATATATCCTATTCTTTATATTATCTAGTCCATATTTATGTTAAAAATGTATCAGATGAAGAAATACATGAACATACAATTTTCTAATTGCATTTTTGTGTGTATTTTGTGCCTTCTCTCCCTTACATTTAATTTATATAAAAAACACAATTTTATTTGGTGATATATTGAACATACGGAGGAGGGATTCTTTTCAACAATAGTTTGGCACTAATTACACTATACCTTGTTGATTTTGTAAGTAAACAGTTCTGGGAGACTTGGCAGTGCATTAGGATCTGCGGATAGGGTGTGACTGTTGACACAAAGCATACATGTGGTTCTTATCATGAAACCTGGCAACTATGCTCCTTATAGATGATGCATATTGCTTCTGGAATACTACACACATTTACTCCCATTCTCTTGCCCACCCGGTCCAAATTTCTTCAAACCCTATATGACCCAATGTTTGTCTCTGTGATTTTAGCAATAGTGTCATGACCAAGTGTAGTTTATCCTCAAGACTTACTAATCATTTAAATACCAGTCCTAATGAAACCTCTTTTGTCAAGAGTCATCTATTTGTAACTATTATCCCATCTCCTAAAATTCCTTGTTTCCCTGTGTTCACACTCTACTACCACACTCACAACACTTCAGACACCAGATGTGTGGTTCTTTTCCCCACACCATGCATTCTCTGAGACACCACCTCGTTGCCCTACATTTCAGTTCAATTTGGAACTAGCTGGAGTTAGTGTAGACCCCACCAGTTAAGGGCTCAGTCTCACAAGACTGACCTTCACACCCCAAAAGCCAGTCTTTAGTCTAGATTGTTGCCAGCGCTTCTGATCTACCAGTAATAAATCACAAGTTCCCATAATCTCTTATCTCTTGCTTGGGTTTGATCATTTGGTAAGACAGCTCATGGAACTCAGGGAAACACTTATGTTTATCAGTTATATATATATATTCACTGATTTATTATAAAATAAAATATGATAAATACATAAACGAAAAGGTGAAGGGATTCATAAGGCAAGCTCTGGAACCATGCTGAGCCCAGGGACTTTTGACTTTTGACTCCATGGAGTTGGGTCCACTACTCTTCAGGCACATGAATGTGTTCACCAATCCAGGAGCTCTGTAAACCCTGTACTTTTGGGATTCATGGAGGTTTCATCATGTACACACAATTGATGATAAACTCCAGCTCTAGGTCCTCTCTTCTTCCCATGGGATATGGAGTAGAGCTGAAAGTTCTAGACTTCTAATCACACCTTGGTCTTGCTCAGACTCCATCTGGGAGCTCCTCAAGTGTCACCTCAGTTGAATGGATATTCCTATTACCCACAAAATGCCAAGGGATATAAGAGCTCTGTGTCAGAGACCAGGATTAAAGACTGAATATTGGTATTAGAATAAAGATGCTCCTAGAGATCTTGTCAGTTGGGAAATTACAAGTGTTTTAGGGGCTCTGTGCTGGGAACTCAGGGCAATTATACACACGCACACACACACACATACACACACACATACACACATAAAATAATCAGAACATATGTGTATATATATATTATTACTTATAATCAGAATATATGTGCATATATATACATATTTTTCTTCTGTTTACTTTGAATATATCTCGCTCTTGTTTCTCTATTCCTAAAAGGGATTCTGAGATTATTGATTTCAGATCTTCTTTTTCTGATAGATGCATTCACTGCTATCATTTTCTTTTGTCGCGTCCCACAGATATCGGTAGGTTACGTTTTCCTTTTCACTTAGTTCTAAGTATTTTTAAAAATTTTTCCTAAGATTTATTTTTTGATACACATGTTAAATAGAAGTTTATTATTTAATCACCACATATTAGGGAATTTTCTAGCTTTCTTTTATTATTGATTTCTAGTTTAATTCCATATTGGTCTGAGAATATTTTGTCCCATGTCTATTTTTTAAAATTTGTTAAAGTGAGATTTATGGCCCAGAATGTGGCTTGTCTTCATGGATGTCCACAGAAATGTAATTTTAGAAAGCTGAAGCATGAAGGGTGCCCCAGAAGGCCTTGGACCTATCGCTGTAACACACGCAACATCGGGCTTTTTGTAGCATTGGCACTCTGTTGAGTTAAAATGAGTCAATTTAATACTAATGGATCTGTGAACCCGATGAAGTGTTAACAATTACAGAGCCAACATTGTATGTTGTGACATAAGTTACTGAAGTCATGTGTTTCTGGTGGCTACTAGGCATCGTCATCTTAGGCTTATGCATAATGACTAAGAACAAGGACCTTAACCCCGCAGAAAATGTGTGGAAACAATTCAAAAGAACACAAGTCAGAATGATCTTATTTGATGTTACGGATCCCTAGAATATATTGGCACACATACGAAAGATTATTGGTGAGGCTGCTGACAGTGTTCATTCCTTGGCACTGCAGGCTGGCAGTTCAGTTTGCAACAGTTCCAGAAACAAAAGGCTCAAGGCGTTTGGAAGTTGCGCAGGGAGAGAAGTGTGAGTCATGCAGGGGACAAGGATAGCATCTGCCATCTGCCATGGGAACGAATCATCAACGAGGCTGTTTGAGCTAAAGTACGAAAGCTACCCAAGCCCAACTTAACTAAAATGCCAAAGGAAGATTGGAATGATATGATCGTTTGGAAGGTAGATAAGATTGTAAGTATGATTCTCTTAACTAAAATACATTTAGGCCCCACTAGGCCTAAATACACAAGCACTTTCTTTTATAATGTTCATTCCATTTCCAGTTCTTTAGTTTTTGTTCTGTATTTATTCTCTTCTGCCTTTCAAATTCATGGTTAATGATGCAGATTTAATACTAGATGAATAAAACAAGAATGACTTAGTGAAGGAGAAACTCCAGCAAAATAAATGCAATCTTCTTATTCCATTTTGTTTTACTTAAGTTCATTGCATCTTTTTTGAGTATCATGGAATTATGATTTTCAATGAAAGAGAAAAAAATAATTGCTTTTATTTTATAATTCTATATAGAAAGTCTTTACTATGTGCAGATTTCCATATAAAATGTGTGACATTTCTCTTAAATTTAAACTGAAGCAACTTTATTATTTTTGAAAATGATTTTGTATATGGTGTTTAAACAAATGTTCGATTACAGTTGTTCCTATTTCCCCCATTGCTCTCCCCTTCCCCGCCCACCTGCTCCACATTCAAAATTACTATTTTAAATAATGAACAAATGTACTTATTTCTCCTTTATTTTCATTATTTTTAGATTTTTCATCATTCTATAAATAAGTGCTATAGTAAAGTATTTAATACAACTATTTTCATTTAGGAG
Organism: Micronycteris hirsuta; assembly: GCA_004026765.1. Taxonomy (NCBI): domain Eukaryota; kingdom Metazoa; phylum Chordata; class Mammalia; order Chiroptera; family Phyllostomidae; genus Micronycteris; species Micronycteris hirsuta. The sequence goes on from PVJI01003268.1 coordinate 47,122, forward strand.
TTTATACTTTTTACACATATAATTATATATTTATAGTTGTACATAGATAATGGTGTTTACATACAGTTGTTTAAAGCATGGAAAATTTATTCAGCAAATATATATTTTTAAAGATTTTATTTCTTTATTTTCAGAGAGAGGGGAAGGGAAGGAGAAAGAGAGGGAGAGAAACATCAGCGTGCGGTTGCCTCTCACACTGCCCCTCTTGGGGACCCATCCTGCAACCAAGGCATGTGCCCTGACTGCAAATAACCAGGGAGCTCTTGGTTTGCAGGCCAGCACTCAATCCACTGAGCTACACCAGCCAGGGCAGCAAATATCTTATAAAGCAATTGATTTTTTAAAATCTTAAAATGAATTTTATGTTTTTATCAGATATAATTAAAGCTTTTGTTTACATGTTCACACAATGAAATGTATCAAACCTGTTATTTATTAACTAAAAATTTCAGCATTAGAAGTACTTTCCAATAAGCAGTTATGATGAGCCAGTCCTTTTTTATTACAAATTCTTTGTAAATATATCTTGAGACACTATATTACAAAATGTATATATAAATATATACTTATGTGTTTCTACTCTATTGAAAGGAAATTTGGTCAATTAGATTCTTTTGCTAAATAATACAATAAAATATTGTCAGCATAGTTACTACAATGTTCTTTGCAGAAGCTTTTCAAAATCTTAAGCAGAGCAGATTTATGAAGGTGGACTTTTAAGATAAGTCAGTATTTATTAACTAAAATGCTTCAATTATCAACACAGTCTGGGCACACAGTTGTACTAAAGACATTGACTTTTTCCCTTCAAATGGTGCACAGTGCATGCCTTAATCCCTATGCTTCTATGGTCATAACCATTTTTATTAAAATACACACAGCTAAAGGAATCACAGAAAGGACTGGAGAAAATAGAAAGCCGGTTCTTAGATAAGAAGAGTTCCTTAATATAAATATGCTATAGAGTCGTAATAAAATGTCTGTCTTTGTGAGCCACTGTGAAAAGTCAACCATGAAAATGAATTTTACTTTTTGCTTTAGGTAAAACACTCTTTCAATGGGAAAAAAGTAGCTTGGTAACTTTGCTAATATACTCCCAAAACATTATAAAATGCAAAAGAAAAACCTAAGACTTAATCATAACTATAAAATGAAAAATGCTTTAATAATGCCAACTGAATTATTATTTACCAGTGAATTATGTCAGGTAATTTTATCAACTTCTCCACCCACATTTGATAGAAAAAACGGCTTTTTAAAACTGACAAAACTATTTTGAATAGTCTGACAGCATTTGGGTTATTTCAATAAAGAAAGATTAAATAATGTATTATCAGAGCACCTACTGCAGATAATTAGTATTTTCATAGAAAAACAAAAGTAACAAAGAAAAAGAAATTCCAACTTATTTCCTGTCATGTTTCTTCAGGGAAATGAAAATTCATTCAGCTGGTGAATTTGTTCATACATTTATGTATGTCATTGCTTTGTGTCCATCAACTATGAAAAAATGCAACGAAGACTTTTCTGGTGATATTTTAAAGCAAATATTCAAAAGAGTCCTTCCTTTCTTGAATTGGAGATAATTTCACCATCAATCAAAAAATGAGAAGAATAAGACATGAAAAATGTTTTTTTACCAATTCTTTTCTTCATATTATAAGACAATAACTACTATTTCTTCTGTTTTTCCTAACAGGAGGCTTTACAGAATTGAGTATTAATGTTCTAAAATACTCAAACATTCTTCAAATTTCATTAAAGTTAGAAACTATAATATATATCTATATAGTAACTCATTGATTTTGCTTACAACACAACTACTTTTTTCTTCCCTGATTTCAGAAAAAAATATAACATTTAGATTATCAATTTTCAAGAATTATAGCATTAGTGCCAGTTTACCAACTGTTTCAAGGTCTGCACTGCACACAGCGCTCAGAGTGGCACATAGGAGCTGAATATAGTTTGTGCTCCTCATCCGACCAGGAGAACAAGAACGAGAATATCTGTGCCCAGTGGAAATCTTTCTTTAAATTTACACAAGTTTCTTATGTGCTAATCATACCCCTGTACAATATCACATATGTTTTTAAAACTGAGGGGATGCAACTTATATATTAAATATCTTATATTTTTATACTTTATACTTACACTAAATTTAAGAAAGTTATCATTTGAAGTGTTTGTGTTTTCATTCTGACTTTTGATAAGTTTCAACTTTCAGCTCCTTTACTTGTAGAAAATGTTGAAGTGTCCTGTATTACTTGACTTGTAATCAGTACGTTGCTTAAGTCTAAGAGGAAAACATGTCTCAGCTGTTCACCTATTGTTTTCTGCTTCATTCACTGAATGCTATAGTGCATTGTTGGAACTTCTAATCATACTAAGTGAGATTAGGGAACACATACCAGCACAGGACACAATTCCGAAATACAACCTCTTCTCATTATGTCATGAATGATTTTGACTTTACAGATGATAAAACATGTTGTTTTGAAAGGTATTTGATAGTTCCTGAAATAAAATATGCTACAAAACAAGCTCTAAATTTGCGTAAAATTTTCTATTTAGGCTTAGTTTCATGGTAGATTATAGGATTGAGAATCCATTGGAAGTTAAAATTCTGGTTAGTTCTACCCAGGAGAATGTTAATAGACAGCCAAAAGTAGATAGTGTAGTTTTAAGTGTAATATTTAGATGGCAGCAAAAAATGAACTACTGTATCATAGGTTCTGTACTGTTATTTTTTGAAGAACATCAGAACTGCAGTTAAACTTACGGTTCATTTTGAGTGAAAGCAGACATTGGGATGAATACCATGGTAGGACATTGAAAGGTAGCATGAAACATGTTAGGGCATTGAAAGGTAGCATGAAACATGTTAGGGCATTGATGATGGCTACGTTTTGTTCTAATGTTTTGTTTACTCTTCTGTATTGAAGCGGTATTGATGGAGTAGCATCCAAAGTAGAACTTCGTGTTTGTTTCTAATAGAAAGTAGGTTTAACATCAAGTTCCTTAATACGGTCTGTATACCAATGAAAACTCTGTTTTCCAATGAGTGCAAGGAAGTAATGAACCATGATCTGAAGAGCTGCTAGAAAACTCCATGGGTTACAACAATTACAATGTAAATGGTCTTATATTATAATGATATTTTTGAAAAAAAAGAGCCTTCTATCCATTGTATTCACCAACATATTCTTTTACATTTAGAAATGTGTTGTTAGAAAGAAATGCAAGCATACTATATTACTTCATTGTATTCGGTATGTTGCTTAACTCTAGGAGGAAAACAGGTCTACAACTGTTTACCTATTGCCCTGAGTCTGCTTTTCATTCTCTGAAAGCTATGGTGCAGTGTTGGAACTTCTTAAATTTATTTTATACCAAGTGAGGTTAGGGAATGCATAGAAGCACTGGACACAATTTCTAAATACAACCTCTTCTCATTATGTCACGAATAATTTTGACTTCACACATGATGTAACATGTTATTTTCAAAGAAATACTTTGTATGCATTCGGAAGGAGCTGCTGAGCCTCCCAGGTGCCTGCTGATCTTACCTGTCCCCAAGACCTCAGTGACTTCTTTGGGATCTGGCCATAGTTAATTCATGGCTCAGGAGGCAGCTATAGGACCATGCTCTAGAGATGGTGCCTGCCCTGATTACATTATTCTGAATGACATTCTGGTTAAGAGGTTGGAAAGAAAATACAGAAATATTTGGAGAAAACGATAACTGTTCTCACATTTATTTACTGCCCTCTGTCACATCAGCACTCTGCTTTGGTCTGCGTGCCTACTTTTTCTCTTGGGATTAAAACAACCCTGTTCTCAGCCATCATCCAACTTTGTCCAATGGTAGCCTTGTGTACTGGAGTCTATGTTTTTTTGATGTTTGACTTCACACAAACTTTAAGCCTCATCCCTCCCCCTTTCTCTTCTGGGCACATCTGGACAAGCTGAAAAAAAGCCCCGTCGCTCTCTCCCTTGGGACCAATTGGAGTTTCAAATCACTGCTAAGTCCTTCCAGAGGGATGTTTACCATGGCCCCACCCACTCGCCACAATGAACTCCAAATAAATCTCCTTTCCTTGTTCTCCCAAGACATTTTTGGAACTTGGGAGGCCTGCTCCTCTCTTGAGGAGGCTTGTCATGTAAATCATAAATCCTTTAATACCTTTTGGTGTGTGTGTGGCCTCATCAGGCTTGATAACTGAACCAAATTTTGGATGAGGTTCCTAAAGAAAACATATAACACCTCTCCCTTTCCTAGTCTCAGCTGAAATATATCTTCTCTTTTGAAAAGTATTCTATGAACAACCTATGAAGTATCTTCCACTCCTATATTTCATATTTCTGAAAATTATTCTCTACAGAATATACTCTTTCTTCATGTTGCATACAAATTGGTTATCACGGTGCTTATATGTTTATGTATGACCTGTCAAAAATCTGAAAGATGATATGGGCTATATTTCTCTTATTTATCATTGTATCTTCATAGCCAAAATTAGTCTCTGCCATTTAGTATTGAATCAATATTTGTTTATTGAATAACATTCTAAATGAAATTGCACTTCAAAGAGTTTTTAGAAATGATAACACTTTAAACCGAAGCAAATAGATTTATATATTTCCCCAAAACACTAAAGATAGAGTTTATCTAAGGCTATAGTTATGGACATTCAACAGCTTGTGGAAAGATGTCTAGTGGAATGCCATTCATTGAATGAAACCACATTCCATGGAATGGTTCATGCTCTATGGAGTAAGCCTCGGACTCTCTCTCTCTTTATCTATCTATCTATCATCTATCTATCTATCTATCTATCTATCTATCTATCTATCTATCTATCACCATCATCATCTTTCTCTCTTTCTCTCATTCTCTGCATCTCTCTGCATATCTATGTCTCTTTTGTATGTCTAATTAAGAATTCAGTGTCTTACTGCCTTCAATTCAACATCATAAATTTCCTTCAAATGGAAGCCTCCTCTGTACTTCACTGAAGACCTAGATTCTTTCTCCTCTGAATTACTAAAGTGGTTCCCTAAAGGTCTTCCTTACTGCAGTGGCTTCCTTATGATTCACCACTGATTACTTTTCTAAACTCTCTGTTATAAATCCTATCATGCCTCTCTCCAAAATCCATTAATAGTTTCTTATATTTATTCTTTATTATACCTTACTTGCTACATCTTATGCCTGACTGTTATGCTATGACCAGCTAAATAGAATTTTGGGGTAGTTGTGATAATAAAACACAAAACTTTATATGCCCTTAATAATGTCAAATTCTCATCAAATATTCCTTTCAGTGTTATTTCTTCTTAAAATAATTCCATTGTTTCCAAAGTTGATTTAGATGGCTTTCCACTTTATCCTCAGTAATTAATGCTATCAAACATTAAATGTTAATTATTGAAAGTGTCATTGCTATCATTCCTTAGTCTTAATTATTAGAGGGCACAGTATTTTATTTATAGATTTATCAATAAAATATACATGATATATAACAATAGTAAAGTATTGTTAACTAATATGAATAATAATTAAATAATATATAACACTGACTAGTCCATATTAAATAGTTAAAAAGTAAACTGAGAATAAAAATAACTGGGGCTATGCCAATATTGATGGTTTAGAGATAGTCAAAATACTTATCAGGGAATGGGATGACACATAAGAGTAGAATGAATCAATCATGTAATAAGACAAAAGTAGTGTGTTAGACAAGTAATATGCAAAGTCAAGAGATTTAAAGACAATGCTATTAGGTATAAAAATATTTCATACTCAGGTATTCTGATGATGAACAGAGGAGCAATATCTGCTTAATATAGTCTTATCTTTTATAGTTTATTTGGTTCAGTTATTTTACTTTTTGCTAGAGATATATCTAGTTGAGCTAAGGGAGTTTATTTTATTGTTTACATTGTTCATTATTAGAAAAATCAGATGTAAGGAATTGGATTTGCTATTCATAATATTAGATATGATGTTGTTTCCTAAGGGCCATGTTGGCACTTTCTAAACTTAACCTTGGCTCTGGGATTTTTTGAAGCAATACTTACTTCATAAAGACTTGAGAAATTAATGCAGAAAACTATAATTGAATAATAATAAAATAATTTTAACATGTACATGAAACAAAAAAAGACTTGAGCAATTATAATGTGTGATTGGAATGCTTATAAAATATAAGTATTTTCTTAGGACAAAATTTAAATGAGTTATTCAAAAAGTTAGGAAAATGTACGTAAAATATAGAAGGAAAAGCAAATACAACTTGGACTGAAACCATAACCAAAGTTATGACAATATTAAAACAAGAAAGTGTAACCATCAATTGAGTTTTAAGTCTATAAAGGATAAAAGTCTCTAAAGGATGTTTCTGTGCATAATTTGATCATAGATACATGAAACAACTTTAAATCCTATTGACCCGAGTCCTTACCTCAGTCATTGCCACGTCTACCAGGCAGATGATAATCTGCCAGCACTTTTCTTCTGGTTCATTGAGTCTGCATCTCACTTCCTAGGATTTTTTGATGTCTTGGGATGAAATGCATGATAGTGATGAACTAACAGTCTTTCTAGAGATAGAAAGAGGGCTTTCAAAACACTTCAAGTCCAGCATGGCTGAGTTGGGACAGGTGGAACGGTGTGATATAACTCTGAAGAATATTATAATAGGTTAAGTGGAAGTTATGAGTAACGTGGAAACTAATGTTAAAATACATAAAACTTCTTTTAAGGACTTTAGGACGTCACATGCTGAACTTCGTAGTTATGGAAATCATGGTAGCTGCAGGAAAATTCTACGACAGACAGAGTGGCCATTAGAAAGCTGTCAGCATGGCCCAGGTGAGGGAAGAGAGTGAGGAGGAGAGCCGGTAGAGCAATAGAGATACAATTGTGCAGAAAAGTCATGTAGGTGTCTGTGAAAGGCAGAGGATAGTGACTAAAGAATGATGGAGCATCAGAATAAAGCAAGATTACTACCTAAAAGAAATGTTGAAATACATATGTGTATCTTTTAAGCATTACTAAAACATTCCCTGATAATTGGAAGAAGGAAATGGGGTAAAAATGGGAATCTAACAATCAAGTGGGATAAGGAATATTTGATGCTTGTTGTTCCATCCTTTAAAGGCTTGAAATTGGAGGACAGATAAAATACATTCTTCCAAACATGGACACACAGAAATTTGATTTAAAAAATAGGTTTTTTGGCATGCATTATTTTAGTGTTTTCCCCCCTATTTTTTAACACTTAGCTACATAGCAAGAATACATTTTACATCAATAAGTATACATCCCTACTTTTATAAATAATGACTGGAAAGGGTTTCACTGGACAATTCGATTGTTTCTCACCTTAAATATCCAATTATTTCCTAAGAATAAATTCCTAGAAGTAACATTTTAAAGGAAAAATGCATGCCTACGTGAAAGCATTTAATATGTATTGCTGAATTCACATTGGCATTACATTCTGAACATTAAACTATACCTCATAAAAAGTAAACATTTTGGCTAACATAGTTTAAAAAAAAAGAAAGGAGAAAATGAGATCTCTACCTCTCACTTATTAGGTGCGTGTTTTGGAATTTTTAAGAAAAAATGTTCAGAATTTTGTGTTTCTTATCCAATTGCTGCTATGAATAAATGAGACAGGGTAGGCATTGTGCAAAGTGTATACCATAATATTATCAGTAGACTTTCTGTAGAATTTCATGTTATTGAAGATAGTATAAATTCCTCCTTCCCTGACAAAAATCTATTTTTAAACTCTGGCTCTGAAATCAGCAACCCTTAACTAATAAGATTAAGTCAAACAGCAGGCTGGGCTTAATAATTTTTAAATTTTAAAAAACACTCAAAAGTCTATTTTCCCTCTTGTCACCATGGTATTTGAACATAAATCATATATTAACAGTTAATGATTAGTATAACAAAACAAATCAAAGATTGCTACATCTTTCGTGAAATGCTCTATAATTTATGTGCCCGTCTCCTGTCTTCACATGAAATCTTCAAGATTATTTATGTGAATATTAAATTGCACTCTCCACAATTTATTTTAAACCTATATTTTATTGTATTACTCTTCTAATCTAATCTTTCCAATTATATCCAATTATTTTTAGAATATAACCGGTGATATTTTCCATGGTCTCCAAGGCCCTAAATAGTCAGGCCCCTGCTTACCCCTTGGACCTCCACAACGCTGCTCTCTGGTATATATCAGTCACATCAGCCGCCTTTCAGTTCATGAAATGTACAAAGCTGGCTTCAGGGTAAGTTATTTAGTTTCCTTAGAAATTTCTTCTCCAGTATTTCATATGCCCAGTTCTTGTATTGTCACCTTCTCACAATGGCTTTCCCAGACTTCCAATCAATCTTAAATAACTCCATTTCATTATCGTTCACTCTCATAACGTATTAATTCATTTTCTTTACATGGGAAATTGCATCTGATTTTGCATCTATAAATAGTTTTTATATATTTACCCTAAGTATTTGCAAATCTGTCTCTTTCATCAAGTAGGTGATAAGCATCATTAAGAGTAGGAACAATCAGCCAGAAGAAAAGATGGAAATACTGTCCTTTGTGAGAACATGGAGGACCCTTGAGAATATCACCTTAAGTGAAATAAATCAGATAGGAAAAGTCAAGAAACTTCATATAATTTCACTCACATGTGGGTCATAAAACTGAAGGCAACAAATAAGACAAACAAACAAAAATTATGGACAGACAACAGTATGGTGGTTACCAGAGGAATGATGGGTAGGGGGCTAGTAAAGGGTAAAGGACATCAAATATTTGATATATGGTGATGGGAGAAGTATTTTGACTTTAGGTGGTGTGCACACAATGCAATATATAGATCATGGATCAGAGAATTGTGTAGTTGAAACATAATCTTATCATCAATGTTATCCCGATAAGCTCAATTAAAAAAAGAGTAGGAACAACATCTTTCCCAATTCACAATTTAATTCCTAACAACAGGGGGTAAGTACATAGGGTGAGCAAAATTAGGTTTAAGTTGTTCATATGGAAAATAATACAATAAATAATAATGCAAGAATAAACTCTGTTTAGCTTACTCATAACTGTAAACCTATTTTTGCCAACCTCTGTTCAGCAGGATCCAAATAAATAGATGTTGAATGAAAGATTAGTATTTGAATTCAAAATCCTGGACACCAGGAAAAAAAAATTCAAAGAAAAAGTGTGTCTTGAATTTGCCACCTGAGAGAACTGGTGTTAGTATCCTTCTTATTTAAAATTACTAATTATTCACGTGTGTATTCAAAAGCAACACCAGGAAGTACACTGCTTGAAGTGCAGCATTTGCTTTTTGTTTGATTTTTTTAAATGTTGAAATAATAAGTTTTTAAAATTGTAGTGTTTATATGTTTGGATGTGATCTAACTATTAACAAGAATAATGTGAAGTTTTGTTAATTACACTACCTTGTATATTTGAGAGTCAAATTCCATTCACAGTTAACAGAAAAATTTCATCACGACCCCTGAAATCTCGCATTGTTTCCACTTAAATGTTAATTTTTAAATTCAGTGTCAGTAGAATTTTGATATCTAATAATTTTTCTCAGCAACAACATCAAATAGTGTGGTTTCAGAAGATCCTGAACTCCATCCTTGAAGCCTTTCTCTTTAAATAACCTGATAATGGTATGTTGGAAAGGCACTTAGTGAACAGAATGCATAATTTATAAATCATCTAGCTATTATCAACTAGGATAAAGGACACCAATAACGTGAACTTTTTGTTTTTAAATGCGTTGAAGCCATTAAATATATTTCAGATACTATAGTGGCCTTCTTAAAACTGTCATGCGATGTAGGAATGAAAAACCATAACATGTTTTTCTTTTATCCTGTGTCTTATACTAGTGTGGTAGTCTAAGTCAAATTGCCACACCTGTGTGAGCCTTTATTTCTCCTTTACAAAACACAAAAACACTAACTAAATCACAGTTACCGTAAGGATTTAATGAAATGTGATTTAAATTGTGTTTTTACATTAAAAAGAATCATAAACATGCACACTATATATACGTATATATATATATATATCCATATACAGGGACCAACAGAAGTAATGCGTGCTAGAGTGTGGTTGGTAGGGTGCGTGAATGTCTCGCACTAGACAGACAACAATTTAACCATTTCACCTAAAATGTCATATGGTGTGCTTGAGTGTAATATTGTTATGTTACAGAATTACATGCTTAAGATTTTTTAATAAAAGATTTTGTAATAAAAAAGGGCGTTATTAGTGCTTCACTTTGTATATATGTGTATATATGTATATATCTATAGATATCTATGTATATATGTGGATAAGTATGTAATTTATTCCTGGATGAATGGCTGATTTCAGAAACTTATTCATGCAAAGTTCAATGATATGTCAGACCGTTATTGTTTTGTTTAAAAGCCATTCAAAAAAATTCAAAACAAAGAACTACAAAGTAGTTTTCACATTTTGATATATGATGTTGAAAACATTAAAAATATTAGTGAGAGTCTTTCCAATTATGTAATTAGAGACTGAAAATTTCCTTTGCTCTCTTGACACTAGCTTTAAAGCCACAACACTCAGTTTTCTAGTAAAGTTTACAAATGTGTGCAAGCATCAACATTAAAATCCTTTCATATATAAACATAACCATCAATTTATTGATATAATAATGGTTTACTGAATATTTAGGGTACCGTTTTGGCTGCTGAAAAAATATCCACCAAAAAGGTGTCTTAAATAGTTAATTTCTCTCTCAGATAATATTCAATGCATTAGAAACTAAAATCTAGAATCATAGCTCTCTTGCATTAAAGATCCAGGGTCCTTTTGCTTACCTTTGCTATTCATTCATAAGTTTTGTCTTTTTATTTTAATTGTTCAGAATGATTCATCACTATATCTGTATTTCATCTAGCAGAACTAGATTAAAAAAACAAGACAATGCTTTTTTTTGGTTGGTTCTAAGAATTGGAAAATATAGTTGCCTACATCATCTCCACTTCATCCCTCCGGCCAGATACTAGCCATATGATCTAGTTGCAAAATAGTCTTTTTTTGAATATTCATGTATCCATCCTCAACCAACATTTTTATTATAATAGAAATGGTCATAGAAATGTCATGATTTGTCATGTTTTCAATGGATGAATGCAATCCATAATCTAAGGTTGCTCTGAGTATATTATTATTGGTTAGTGTTGAGAGTTTTTATTATCATTTGAATAAAAATGGAACCTCTGTGTATTTAAATGTAAATTTTTTTCATGATTACAAGTTGAAGTAAAGATGAACTTTATAGTAAATTTCCTTTACTTAAAATGTTTTAACCAAATAAACACATGTGTGGATAAGTATGACGTGCATTATGTAATATATATACAGATATGAAAGCTACATCTATAGGACACATAATTAATGGACAAAATTTAAACAGAAACTGCATGTGGGTATCTAGTATCATAAAATGTAAAACAAAATAAGCAGAGCTCTTAAAAAATAAAATTGCTCTTTCAATATTAGCTATCACCAAATATTGAATTATGTTAAATGATTAATAAAAAGCTCTTCTTGCATCCATTTTCAGTCATTCCACAATTCTGTTACATTATATATTTGTTAAATATGCATATTTTAATATAGTTAAAGTTTACTTTCTGCTTTTTTTATTCCCAGCAATAGAATTCCTTCTTTCAAAACAATGTATTGATCCTAAAGCAAATATGTTACTTTAGAAAGGGTGTTCTAAAAAGCATAAGGGGATCAAAGAACCTCCATAGGGAAAACAAAATCTATTAAGTAATGTTTGTGCTAAGGCCTACCTCTGTTAGATTTTCTAATATTCCAGAGATTTGGATCCAATAGGAAAAACAGAAATGAAGCATATCAAGTAAAAGGAGAAATCCTATTAGGAGATTTATTAGTGTTGATCTCTAATTGCATTTTCACAGATCTTAATATTAACAAATGAAACTATATGAATAGACATTACTAAGAATTAAAGTAGATAAAGTACTGTATCATGAAGTAACCAAAATAAGTACAGATGTTTCATTGCATTTCATTCTTCTTAATTTTGCTTCTGACTGATTCCCATTAAATGCTAAATGATTAGCTAATTGTTTAGAAATTTAAAGAAAGCTATTCTTCAAAAGTGTTCTTCACAAGATTGCTAATAATTTTACATGGATAAAATCAGAGAATGTAAAATATCTATGCACAGAATGGATTTTCTTGCATGTTCATTGAGCCTAAGCGGGTGCAAGCATGAACTAAAGAAATAGAGCAGATGTTGGCAGACTTGCCACTTACATTACTCTCCATCTCGACTCTTTTATAAATCAGGAAACTTGGTTGTAAAGAAAAAAAAAAACTTTCAAGCCATCTTAAGAAAAGCCTTTTTTTTTTTTTTTTAGAAAACTAATGAATCTTGGGAGTCTTAGGTAAGTAATCGCTGGGCTACTTAGCAAATGAAATGACATCAGACAGATGTTCTCCTTATTTCTTTACCCTAGGACCACATGGTATTTTTCCTTTATACTATCTTCTTTCTCATGTCTATATTCCATTTTACTCGGCAAAATTCTTAATTTCTTCACTGGATAATGTGGTTTGCAGGTGGCTTGGGGAAGAGATCTCATTGCCTACTGCCTATTTCTTAATTCCAAATCCCCAAGTTGTTCAGTTAGATACTATGAATCAGCTTATTCAGAATACAATCTCAATTATTTTCTCAATTTCTTTCCTCTACTATAGAGATTGAAAAGTCAAGAACATGATTTCTCACTTCCTTTTATGTAAGGATCACCAAGCAACACATTTCTATATGGTAAAACAAGAAGTGAAATCTAACAAGGGTTTATTGAAAAAAAAAAAAAAACTGCTTTTAGAAAAAGGCATTGGTACTTGCTATTCATCCCCCTTCTTGCCCAAAATGTAAATATATTACTAGAGGGAAAATGAATGCAGACATTTCTAAGGGATATTTTCTCCTAGTTTTAGTCAAGAGTTTATTAACCACTGTCATTTAGGACTAGAGAATTGAGTTCACATACTACATAGGACTTCTGAATTTAAAGTCTGGGCACAGAAAGAATGAGTGTGAGGAGCAAAGAAATAATGGCTCTCATTGATAAAGCTCAAAGTCCATGATTACTTTTCTTTAATTCCTACAGAGATCATTGATTGTTGACCAGTTTTCAAATGACATGATATTATAATCAACCATGTAAAATCCCAAATACTATATTATTGGGAAAAAAGTGAAACGTGTTGTTTTGTAAAGAAAGCTTGAGAAAATAGTAATAAGAGATTGCTAGTGAGGAAGTTAAATATTTTCATTTTTTATATTTCATTGTTAACCTTAAGTATTGCAAAACATCAATTCTGCAGGTACAACATAAAAGCCATGACAATGCTTAATACATTGGAGATTTTCTTAGACAAATATAATTTATTAGCTTCTAGGAAAACATAATCTATTCATATACTTAACATTTACTGGGAACTGATGATAACCAGTTCGCTATGCTTGTTGACTAGTTCTCTGTCCTGAAGGAGTTCATTTTTTTTAAAGGAAACAAAAAGGCCACTAATAGTGTATATTATAAATGTTGCACCAATAATATTGTGAATCACTAAAAAGTAATTCATTCTAACTGCATATCAAAAACTATGCACAGAAATAATACATTTCAATTAACATCCTAAAGCATCAGAATCAGTGGATGGAAAAATATTAGGGTTGGGAAGGGCAGCAAAGGCCTTGCAGGAAAAGCAAGAACATGAAGGTGTAGAGACCTGAAGTTACTACATGGGGTAAAAAATTACTTTTAGTTTATTTACCTCTGTAAGGCTGGAAGTTATGGAGTGGCAGATCAGTCTAGAAAATTAGGTTGGTATTAATCTGCTAAAGTACTCGAAGATCTTGCTGATGAGACTTAAATAATTTATTTACTGTTAGAAGTGGAGAAAATTAGAGCCTTTAAAAATTACAAGAGACATAACTAGACCAAAGCTTGTAGAAGAGTACTGTGTTATTCATTTGCTCTCAGTGCCATTTACAGCCTTGACCTTGGTCTTCTTAGCATAAAACGGGGCTGTACACATTACCCATATTCCCATGAGTACTGACTCTGGCTCAGTTCAGTCAATAGGAAACAGTAGGGGAAGATTTTGGGATAGAAGGAAATTCTTCCTTGGTCAGCATATCTGGCAGAAGCTACATCTTTCTTACACCCCAGCTCCCGCCACACTGACTTCACTTCCATGGTCCCAGATCATGACAGTCACATCTGCTGTGGTCCCAATACCAATAGACAGGCTGTCCAGACCATTGGGACTTGAATGAGGGTGTGGCATACAGCAAGATAATAACTTTGCAAACCACCCAGGGCCATGGCAAGGACATTGAGTTTCAGGGCACTCCTGTAAGGCAAGACTGTTGTCTGGGTAACAGAGCACATGCTCCCCTGAGCCCTAGGCAGGATGGTAGCAGGAGGAAGTCCTTACTCTGAGCATGTGCAGGGCTAGCAAGATAATTGGATAATTGGAAAAAAAAAAAAAAAAGGTGGGCCCACCAAAAGTACAAAAAAGTTTAGGAAGTTAATTGGTTATTTTGAGAAAGCACCTGGTCCATCCCACACTTGGAACAAAGAGATCTTGCTCTTACTCATGGCTGTTGCTTCATATCTGCACTTGGATGATATACTGGCCTGTCCTTTCCATGTGCCCATGGCCTCCAGGATGGAGTCTCTCACTCTTGCTGACCTCATGAAGCATTCATCGGTGCTTTCACACACTCTGGCCCAGGAGTATGGGATCTTGTGGCCCAAGAAGCTGCATGGCCAATGGTAGTACCTGTTCCACAAGCAGCCTCCTGGGGGAAGCCTGAAGCTAGACAACAGCTGGGAACAAGCTAAGCTACCTGGATCACCGCTTAGAAGCTGCCTTGTGCTCCAAAGACTGTACTTTAAAATTGAGCAGGAATTCTGGGCACTGCTTTTGGTTTTGGTCTCCCTGGGAGCAGCTGGGTTTTGCTTGAGTTTGGCAGAGGAGATGACCTTTGAGATGGGAAATCCTCCATTGTCTCAGATCAGCCTGCTTTGGAATAAAAACCTTTTTTTCCTTTTTTACCAACTTCTGCTGCTAGAGTTTGCCTTTCGGTGGCAATGGGCGGCTGAAGCTCACTTTGGTTTGGTAACAATCCCACCATTCACTAGAAGGGCTAAATTCTTGAGGCCGGTACTGCCACGTCCTCCTTTTTTCTTCGGTCTTAGAATGGTAGTAGCATCCTATAGCTGTTAAAATGAAGATTTTGCCATTACCTCCTAACTGTCCTTTTCCTCTTATGAAGTTCTGGAATTAATTTCCCATGTTAAATTCCTTCCACTGAATTACCTGACATAAGTTTGTTTACCTGACTCTACCCTATAAATTAAAAATTCAGATAGCTCTGTTAGAAAATAGATTTAAAATTCTTTGCCATCACTTTTCAATGCTTTTGAGTGAGTAATGTGATATGCAACTTTGTTTTTGAAATTGCCATCATGAGGATGACCTAAAAGTCAATTAAGGTGTTTAATCGCTAGAAGTTAAAGATCTTTTTTCTCTTTTATTCAGTCATTCTGTCAAAGACTTTGCACAGACTAACTTATTATTTTGATATCACCTGGTGCTACTCGAGCAATGTCAACATAATGACCAAAATAAGGATGTTTACTTTCCTGTTTTCTTCTTGTATCTCTTTTTCACATCAATTCACTTTTTGTCAGGAATCTAAAAAAAGCTGGAGAAAGTTGTTTATAATTTAAAACCTTAAAGTCATTAAAAATTTAATGGCTCAATGCTTAAAACAGACATGTATTTCAAGTTCATCTGGCTTTGTTTTTAAGACAAAAAAATATTTGCCTTAGTTGCAGTGCAGGTGTACTCTAAACACATCAGTAGTGACAATATGTTTTTTGTTACATTTTCAGTCACTGTTCTCACCACTATATTTAAAGTGAATGTAGGAACATCCCTGCAGAGAAGGCAGGTGAAGTTGATAGACAACAGGAAGAAAGCCATTTGTAAAAGTAGATAACACAATTTATTTAAAAATAGAATTTGTACTAAGTGTTTTATTTTGATTATGTTTTATCAAATTAATTAAGTACTAGATAATTCTTAAAGATTTCAGGTATATAGAAGAATTTCTATTAATCCTTATCTTTGAAAAAATGTGTTTTACTTCTCTGATATTCAGTAATTTTAGTTTAAAAATACCTGTAAGTTCCATTTAAAATAATATGGCTCCCCTCTCAGATAATGACACATCTTCCTTCATCTGTTGGAAACCAACAGGTTTAAATGTGACATCAACTGAAAGCTTGCCTAGCTGGATGGGGCACAGGTAGGTAAATTTATCCTGAATAAACTTTATGGAATAAAAATTTAAAAGTATCCTGGAACTCATTTTGTTTTCTAAAATAATATTAATACCAGAGCATCAAAGAGAATATCATACCTTTTAATCAGATGTCCCTAAATGTCTTAGCTTTCAATTAAGTTTGAGCTCTCCCTTTGAAAAAAAGGCTTAAATGTTGCAAAGGTTTCCTTGGTGCATAGCCACCAAAATGACTGTGATGAACGGTTGGAAAGTGTTTCAAGCATACGACTTCCTCTTTGGATATTGAAATTTATGTGTGATTATTATAGTACTGCGTTTTCATTTTAGTTGTTCAATATCACTAATAAAATAATAGTTTTCACATATAGTAATCATGTGCTAAGCTTCAGGACTTAGCAAAATATATGAAAAAACAAAGAGGTAAAGTGTTGGTTATAGAACATGGCTGTAAAAGTCAGATGTTTCAGGCCTACAGGGTTAAGTGATCCTGGTACACTGTACACCAATGAAAAGAGAAAACCTTATCTGACATGCCGTGATTCCCTAAAACATGCTCTGTAAACATAATGGCTCACTTTAAATTGTTATACACGTATATCTGTGTTGTGTCTATCATCGCATGTGTGTGTGCATGCACAATTTCCAGGCTGTTCAACTTTCCTGATCAATTTACTCCTTTTAAAAGTTAAATTCAAATTATAGGCAGTCCTTTTATCTTCCCTGCAGATTGTAAAGAAAAGCTCCACTTCTTTTATGCCACAGGAAGAGTGTCAATGTAACAGACGTTCAAAGCTGTAGAGAATTCCTATAAGTTGTTTTGAGCCAAACTGATGACAGTTGCTGGGAAGCAGGACCTCAACGGATTGGAAAAAAGCCCCAGAGAATGGCTGTTACGCACTTTATTTTGTACATTACAATCCAAAGAGAAGATGTCAGTGAGTTACATGAATCCATTGGTGATAGATTAGGGAGGCAGGAGAAAGTAAAGCAGGGAAACCTCTGGGATTGGATAAAAAGTAAAATGATAGACACATATTTCTTTTACACAGGTGGGTACAGCGTAGTTAACAGTCAGCGATTAACATAACAATGGCAATTAAGGGATTTGTGTCTCTGGTATAGTGCCCATTATTTGAGGGGTCTGGATAAAGGGGAATTACTTTGTTTTTGCAAAGTCATTTTTTATCAGGTATGTTATCCTAGATGCAAAAAGAAAAAGACAGGCTTAGTCAAGGTGAAGATGAACCATTGTCCAGGGAGATTCGAGGCTAGCATATGACTATCTACCATAAACTGCTTTTAATTAAGAAGAGGTAATTTTAGATCATTACATATGGTTACTTAGGACTCTGGGTCTGTAAGACTGCCACACAGGCCTTCCCTGAACTTGCCAGACTTAGTATATGGCCTGTATTTGTCCACAGTAATCTATCCTATTTAAAACATTTTGCAGAACTAAGAAATACTACTGTTAATTTAGTGACCAATATTTCATGTAGATAATGTTAATAGACTATTTCAATGATAGGAAAAATCTGCCTTGGAATCATTGCTCAAATGAATTAAAAATTATAGCCATGCTTTTAATCAAAAGAATATTTCAAGCCAATGAATTTTAAGAATTTTTAAGAATTTTTCTAATGGTCATTGTAAGAATCTGAGTAGACCTGCAAGGTAAGAACAAAACCAAGCAGCTGTTTGCTCACTGTAAGTGATGAGACACACGAACTAAAGAGACAGCAAACTAACCGTGATTATTTCGTTCCCTGTAACGTGCCTGCACTTAAGCCTAATGGGACATAAGTGCTTACCTGATATTCTTTACAATGGCGTGTCACAACATACACTGTTCAGTTTCGGTCCTGTAGTCTTACTGTGGGTAGTTAACTAGTTATTAATAAGTAAGGAAGCAAAGGGAAAAAGACATTATTGATAATAATCAACCAAGGAGCATAAGCCTGCTTATTCTACCAGGAAGCTACAGCTTCACACACTCCAGGGGATTACAACACTGTCATTTTAAGGATTAAAACCCTTCCTTCCAGTACATGATTTGGGGGGGGGGGGAGTACGTAGGCACATATGCAATAGAAGTCAAAATGGCACAGGGAGAGGTGCTTAACCATAGAGGCCTGTCAATTTAACCTGGGAAAGGGATCAATGGACTAGCGTGTGGACCTATCAGAATCTCCTGAAAGCTTGGAAAGTTGATTGGTTGATTTGAAAAAGTGCCTGGTCTCTTCCAATCCGGAAATGATATTAAGCCTCAAAGAAGCTACCTTGCAGGGGACCCTGTTTTTTGACCTGTTAATTTCTGCATGCTCTCCATAGTAACTACGCTGGTCTAGCAACTGTGGAGGCTTCAAATACAGGCTCCAGGTGGGAGCCTGGATACCACAGCACAGCAATGGATTACAGCCAGGAACTGTGCTAAGCCACCCGGATGGGGACTGAGACCCTTTTACAGCTGCCTGTGGGCTCAGAAGGCAGCTTCCAAATTCTGTTTAATATAAAAACAGAAACTCTGGACACTGACCTTTGTTTTGGCCTTTCTGGAAGCACAGTTGGACTTTATCCATGATGGGGCAGACAGAGATGGGGCATAGAGGCACTGTTCTATTTTCACCCTAGTCATTCCTGGACACCACCGTCACCTGCGTGAAGATCTACGAAATGCTTTTCTGAGGATCTCCGAAGAGTCCCAGTCCACAGACACCGATAGTAGAGTTTTTGACTGATGTGAGTCATGGAGCCATAGTTCCACCAATTTATGTTGACTAAAAATGCCCCCCAGTGAGTTTGTCTTGAATGATTTGGTGATGGACATATAGACATGGCAAGTATGATTCAAGCTGATTCACAGCTAAGGCGGTAAACCCTCAACGTCACTCAGTGATTTGAGAGCAAGTTTTGAAGAATATGTTTCTATTGTTAGTCCAGTGTAGCGTACCTAACAGAAAAGCAGCATTCATAAATTATAACATGAGAAAGTCAAGCCTAATACTTGTAATTCTCTGAGTAGCCTGAGAACCAAGATGGAAATTTTTACCTCAACAATATTAGTTTTCTTTATAAAAACAGTAACATTATATTTTGGTGCTTTTCTTTCATAAATACGTGTTTTCCAGCAGGAATTGTCAATTTCCATTATTAACAATTTGGTATTTGTGATTTTGCCTGCATGCTAACATGTATTTGCATTCCTAAATCAATACTAACAGTCTTTCGTGGTCATTTGTGGGCATGCACATGCACAGAGTGGTGAAAAATTTGAGTATCCCGATGCCCACGTTCCCAGCTGAGGTCAAACAAAGCCATTCTCTTCTTGTTTCAGCTCTCCTGGTGTAAAATTGCCCTCTTTGCATTACAATAATGTCACTTGCTTTTCATTTTTGTCTTTTGTTGTTGTTGCTGTTGGTGATTCCCCAATTAAGATGGTCCCTAAGTGTAGTAGTGAAGTGCTGCTATGCAGCTTTCCTAAGTGCAAAAAGCTATCAGGAAACTTACTGAGAAAATAAGCACGTTTAGATAAGCTTCATTCAGGTGTGAATTAACATACTTACTGTGAACTCAATGTCCATCAGTCAACAATACATATTAAATAAGCTGTCTTTAAAAAGAAACATACAACAAGGTTTTGTAGTGACGGGTTAATAAAATATTTTGACCAGAGGTTTCTAGGTACCCAGCTCTGTATTTCCCATAGGATGGACTTGATGTTCACTAACTCAGCGTTCGTGGTGAGTTTGTAGATCATAACTAGAACAACTAACGAGCATTGCTCCACATCCAGAGTAAAAACAGAAATTAAAAGAAAAACTATTATAAAGGAAGAGGTCATTTTTCTCTGATATATTCCTACTGTCAAGGAAGATATAGTAGACATTTTAAATGTGCAGATAACTCTTTGTTGTTTCTGCAATTAACTGAACTTGTGATTTTACTTAACTTTTTCCGTACATCTCTGTGGGAATAGTCTCTCATTGGTGGCCCTGAATAAACTCCAGTCCTCAAAGCTGCTGAAGTTCTCATTATAGAAATATATATTTCTGATTAATTAACTATATGTTGTTGTTTGAAGTCTATTTTATTTTTTTCTGTGTGTATGTATGTGTGTGTATGTGCACACACTCGTGTGAGTGTAGGGTAACAGTGCAGAGTACACATCTCAGAAGAGTGAAAAGACTGAGGTTCTGAATTTATAAAAGACCAGTTTATACATTGTTGATGCTCCTTTCTCTTTACCAACCAGCACCCGTGTTCTGCAGGAAACACAAGCCCTTGCTCTTTGCTATTCAGCACAACTTAAATTAAGAAAATGGTAACACTCTCATTTTTATGGGAAGGGAAAAACACTACTCTTTAATGCCAGGATTTTAAGAGTTCTGATCACATGGTTTGTCTTGTACAGTAGATGAGGCAAGAGATCTGCTAAGAAATAGTATGCATTAAAAAGTTTATAAGGCATAAAGTCATTTTGAATAATCTGTGAAATATGTAAGGAATAATTGCCGGGGGGTAGAGTAAAAAGAGGAAAAACTAGAGAGAAATTGATAGTTGGTTTTAGAAAATAAAATAAAATTTGGTAAGCGCAGGAGTGCAGTGCTCATCCATTCTGGTTTTTATTTTCCTTTCTGTAACATACTTCTCGCTGGAGAAAATTTCAGAGATGGCTCATGGGTTAGGGGAAGTTCCAGTGAGATTGTTTTACCCAAAAGTAGTATAAGGGCAATGAGGTGTGCAGTAGAGTGATAGCTGCAGAGAAATACAAGAGGGTAAGCTGTAGAATACTTCCACCTTTGTGTTACCATCCACTCACACAGCATGTGATATATTTTCAGTACCTAATTAATAAATATCCTATCAAATAGCTTTGATCCAATGTTTTATATTTAGAATTTTATACTATAAAATGCTTATAAAAATATATAACTACAAAGTTCTATATATGACATAATTTGTAAGAGTAAAATGCCAGAAAATAATTAAAGAAACATAAGGTAGAATATTATGTAGTTGTTAGAATGAACATAAATCTACAAGTTATTGAAAATTATTCTTTTCTGGCCCCACTTGTAAAAATGTAATACTGTTTAATGATATGCATTGCAAAGAAAGACATAACCAATTAATAGTAATTTTCTCAGGATGAATTATTCATAATTTTCACTCTTTATTTTACATGTTTATCCATTTTTTACATTTCTTTATTAAAACATATTTTGCTTTTTAAAAAATAAATAACGGAATTTTAAAGAAATTTGGGACTGTGGATACTTTAGTCAATTAACCAATTCTTTTTTGCCACTGGGCATATACAGATACATGCACTAACTGTGGTCATAGTTAAAATTATATATATTTCCCAGTGTTCATTATCATTTTAGACTTTTTCAGAAATGATTTCATGTCAATCTATGCTTTGTATCTATGGACACAAGTGTCTGGAAAATAATTGGTACCTGAGAGTCACAATCATGCTTGAAGACTAGAATATGAAATGTAAAACACTCAGCCCATGGAGAACACTTTAAACAGTACGCTGCTTGGCTGATTTAGCCAGACCTCTCTTTTTGACCATCTAATCGTGGAACATTTGGGAAGTTGTAGAGAGTAGTGTGGTTAGAATCAGAGAGGCAAAATAAACTGAGGGAATAAGTAAGAGCCAAGACATGTTATTAGTCATGAGCAAAAGGTTGTCAAGATGTAGAACCAACCATGTATCAATACCAATCCCTGATACCACAGTAAGGTAGTCAGGAAGGAACTAAGAACAGAAGAGATAGTGAGGCCATCTGTTCAAAAATATTGGAATGATTCTTTAGAACTATCATTGATGCAGAATGTTGGAGCTACATAGCATCCTCCTGATGATTATTCCATGAGCCCTAACGATGTATAGTATTTCCCATCCTTACTTCACTATGCACATACTATGAAACTCCATCAATGGAAGTAGCCTAAGTGTGCTTCTGTTCACGGAAGTGAAAAATGAGTACCTGACACAGTTGGAAACCAGACTGACTTTTAAAAAGCTAATCTTTTCTGCTTCCCTTCCAATTTTATGATTTCATTCTACTCTTCCTATTACTTATTTCACAGTTCTTTAATCTTAACTTTGTCATGCATTTGGGTATTATTTCTTAAAGATTTTTAGTCTTCAATAGCATTCTAAAGCAAATGTAATTTTTATACGTAGTTTCATTGAGTCCACATTTAGAGTTAGGTGTTTCTTCTTTGAGAATATTTAAGCATTTCTGATGAACACATTTAATCATTAAAATTATATATTATATTTTATTTTCATAAATTCTGCTGACATAATTCATATTTGCATATAGGTTGCACTTCTGCTTAGAGCAAAAAGCAGAGGAAATAGATACTTACATTTAAATAATGTAAGTTAAGAAAAGTGTTATTTTTTGTTTTTATAGTGAGAGTGTAAAATGTTTTAGGACTCTTAATTATATAAATAACCTTTCAAATTATATGTAATTCCTGCAACCCATTTCATGTAAAATATTGAATATTAGATAAAGACTCTATTTCATTCTTAGGAATGTAGTAGGTACTTGCTAAAGATTTCAATGAGACAAAAAGTAGCAATTCTAAAATTTTCACTAACGCAGATAATGCATTAGTAGATTTAAGTTTCTCACTTCAAAACATGAAACTAAAGTTCTGAAACTGTACAATTTAATATCAGTGGCTGAGTTGAAAATTTCAGTATCCTAAACCCCACACAGGCAATCCACTGGCATTGATACACTGGCATCATATTTTACAATAAGATTCCTTACTGTTTTTCAGTATCAGCCTATTGGTCTTTATGTTGTGAAATGGATTTTACTTTTTAATTTTCTTTAGCAAAATTTTGCAAATAAGACTTCGGATAAGGACAGTCATACTCAATCTTCTCACTGTGTTGCTATTTCCCAAAATGTAATCACAGATAGAGTATAATCATGGCATGTGTTTAATGATCTCAACTATTCCAGGGAACAAGCCTTGGGCTTTTCAGAGAGGCAGGAGTAGCAAACACTAGCGTCACACACACACGTAGTCATTGGAGCTACCGGAAGACCAGGATCCTTGCCGTCATTAGCAACACTTTAATTTGTTGAGCAGAGAGAAATCAATCTAAAGGGAGGAAATAAATTGCTGTGTTTCCAATGGCTAACGACAAACTTGACATTGCAAAGATTCACTTACAGAGTTGTACAAAACAAGAACTGGTCAGATATGGAATTGGTTATTTTCATGCCCGCCCATAAAAGTGGTGAAAAACAATAAACTTATTTTCTTTGCGTCCTACTATTCAAAAACTGGTGGAAATTTTGGTGAGAAGAGCAATTCATTTATTTTGTTCTTAAAAATATTTCACTGCCACCCCTGGTAAAAATATTTGAATGAGAAATGGAAACCAGTACATTTAATTTAATGAAAAAGGAGAAAATAGTATATATTTTTTCTTTAGTTAATTTTAAACAACTCTATGTTAAATAAATTATTTTAGTTATGTGAAAAAGGTAAAATATAAATTCTTAAATGTGTTAATTTATAGATCTTTTGTAGCATGTATTTGAATGGTTCTAGTATAAGCATGGTTCATTGATAATGAAAATTATATAATTATATATAGATATCCTTAAGTTTAGTAAGTAGGACTCTAACAAGGCAAAAATTGAATTTTAATTTTTAATTTCTTCTTGATCTACTACAGATGGAAGTTTCACTGCATTATCTGTTTAGAGTTCAAGATGCTAATTAGGAGTTCTTCATCAGTGATAATTCAAATATGTGGAAAAATTTTGATATCAGATTATCTTTGAGTTAACATATTTTGTGTTTCCTTCTCTTCTTAAAGTTATTGATAACATTGAAGACAGTTTATAACATTTAGTACTTCCCATTTCAACTCAGTATATATATTCTTGTTTAAAGGAACACATTATATGTATTCCATCACAATTTTCTCCTTTCCAAATCTGACTCCATAATATATACTTTAATAAGCTAAATTTTACAGACCACATTTTAAACTACAAATAGAATATTACACTTTACATCTGAAATAGTTTTTTTCTATACACAATAATTTCAATTTTCTGAATGTGTGTTGCATTGATGATTTTTAATTTTTTTTAATTTGAAATTTTTAGAGCCAGGCAGAATTAATCATTTCACTTTATCTATATGTTGTATTATTTCAGAATTCATAGCATACAGATTTCATTGTGAAAAGCTTATGAAACATAGAAATCTTTTAAATATTCCACTGGATATACAATATAGCCATGTCCTACAAAATGAAAGTACATGTTAAAGGATATTGGTTATCTAATTTAATTATTCATCTTTGACCTTGTAGGCTCCCAAACAACCATAAGTAATATGCAAATGAATGGGTGTATCTGTGTTTCAGTAAAAAAGTTATATATAAAAACACGCAGCAAGCCAGATTTGGCCCGTTAGCTGTAATTTGTTGAACTTCGTCATAAAGTAACAACTTTGAAATTACTTTTTCTACTAAACACAAAACGAAGTTATTCTGCCTCTTTTCGCACATGTGATAAGTATTTTACAAAAAAGTAAAAACAATCTACTTGATGAATGTCAATGCTATCAATTTACTAATCAAAGTCAAGGCAGATCAGTTTGAGATTTGATTCGGTGGGGGGAGAGGTGAATTATAAACCTCAAAGAGAACACACCGGCCCTGGTTCAGGAACATCAAAGATATGAATATCAGGGACACCAAACACTGAATATTTTTATCAATCTGGCACATAGTCCAAGGGCAATATACCAAAATCACCCAACAGTAAAAGTCTCTTTTTAATTACAATATTGAATTGACCTTACACTAGTTGGCTTAATTGAAAGTTCCATTCAATGAGGGATATTACTTTCTTGAATGTTATTGCAACAGATAAATGATAACATTTCAAAAATACCAGAGAAAGAAATTCAAGTAGACTAAAGATGTTGGAAAGAAAGAACTAAGAAAACCAGAGTTATGTTGGACGTGGTATATAATAATTTGTTATACAGTGTATTATGTGAAACACCAAATGGAAATAAGGCTTTTTAAAGACACTTTTTATACTTATTTCAAATCTGTCTAATAAAAATTTACACTTACAACTGTTAACCTATATAAGGAGGTAAGTGAAGGCAAACTTAAATGATCAGAAATTGAGTTTAATTGATAATAACGAAAGACCTGCAGAACTGCAGTTCGGGTAATGCACACAGGTCTGTTGAGAATTCGGGGCAGGCTGTTTATGCACAAGGAGGGCCAAGAGGGTGGAGTCCAGTCAGAGCTGAGAAAGTAAATTAATTGACTGGATGATGGGAGAGACTCTTGGTGGCTGTTCATGGGTCAGAAGATTGGTTCCAGTCTTCTGTAAATCACATATTTAATGGAAATCTTAAGTTCTTAATATTTTCTCTCAATTCTTAAATTCTGTTCTGAGGGCTTGTAAGATTCTCCATTTTATGTCTTCCAGTTCCATTTTAAATTGAAATTATAATTTCACATACTATATTTGTTTATTGTATTTTCATGACAATCTACAGTAAATAAACAAGAAATATTCTGTTACATACACACAAAGGACTAGAGAGATTCAAAACTGAAAAACTATAACAGGAAATATATTCAGTCTATATTCTATATCTTAAGTATACAATAAAATCCAAAGAACACAAGTTGGCTCTGAAAACAATGTTATTCTCTACTCATTATGAATCATTCAAACTTTTATCCAAGACTGGCAAATAAAAATATCATTCTAAATAATAATTTTATCTTTCATTGTCATGTTCTTAATATTGTTGGTTTATCAAAATGAAATGATCTTTTAAGGAGTGTGGAGCTTGTACTTAAATTGTAGCGAATTCTTGGTTTCTCTATCAAAATTTTTAAAAGTCAGTTTTTAAAAACAGGCTTTATGAAATATATGTCTATACTTCTATCTACTGATGTTTCAGAAAAAGGAAAAAAAGATTGGAAAATACTTAGTCAAAAATCAGTCTTGGGAGAATTGTTCTCCAAAACATAAAACTGCAAAACAGTTTTGTAACTGCTTATTAACGCAGGCATGATTCTTCTTTTTCTTTCAGAATTGTGTTATGTCACATTTCTATATTTCTGCTGATTGCCCTTGATCCCATTTTCTGCTCCATTGAGTTTAGAGGGTTCAATCTTTGCATTCCCAGATTTAAGCACTATGTATGTATGGCATATAATAGGCACTTGATGTATTTTTTTTTTCTGAATAAGTGAATGTGTGTCCTTGTCAATGTGGTCACTATTTTTCAATCTCTTTAGAAAATTTACAACTAGTTGTATTCAGTTTCAACTTGACTGGTCCTGGAACAAGTTTTTACCAGTCCTCAAGCCATATCACCATATCCTGTGTTCAGATGAGACCAAAACTAAGCAATGTTTAGGACTTGGGCAGACAGAGGGCGAGAGGAGAATGGAGGGTTGTCAATACCCCTTACGTAAGGCCAGTTTGATGTTGAGTGTGGTGCACTGCCTGCCAAAGTCTAAAGAATAATTATATCAATTAAATAACCCCTCCTCATAACCTCTTCTCCTTACCTGTCTGGTGTCACCGTTTTGATTCAGTTGGTCTTTGGGGCCAGATAACTTGCTTTGTTAGCATGCATTTGAATATTTCATCTTTGCAGTTTGGGTATTAATTCTTTATTACTCGTCTCATAGAATTATCCAGTAAAGCAATGTGCTCTCCCATAAGAGCAGAAGAGATTCAGTCTAACTAGTCTCATCATCTTAAAAGCCTTACTGAAGAAAATGACCAGGCGTGATTTTATGGGATCTTATTCTGTAGGGTAAAATCATATAATAGCTTTCTCTGACAGAATATTAAAATTCCGGTAGAATCTGAATTCTCACTTGAATACCTACCTGTTCCAACTTCTGCTTAATTGCAGAGAAGCAGGCATATGTGTTAGAACTGGGAGCAGAGGGGCCCTTACCAAGTTGCACCGCCATCTTGTCATGTGTTCTGCCTTACAACACTGATTGCAACAGACGTAATCCTGGATCTAACAAGCTTTAATTTTGCCACATTATTTTTAAGTAAGATCTTAACATGGATGGTAACACAGTTTCAAAAAATATATCTAGTAGGTAATTTAAGTGGCAGAACAATCATAAAAATGATTCCTATATACAATTTCAGAATATAGCTTTCATTAATGGTATAAAAATTGGTGAGTTCTTTTTTATTAAATCATTTTTATTGTCACTCTGTTACAGTTGTCCCAACTTTTTCCTCTTTGCTCTCCTCTGCCCATCCCACCACCCCCTGCTCCCACCGTCAATCCCCACACTATTGTCTGTGTCCATTGGTCATTCATACATGTTCTTTGTCTAGTCCCTTCCCCTTCTTTCCACCATTGTCCCTCTTCTCCTCTGGTCACTGTCAATCTGTTCCATGTTTCCATGCCTGTAGTTCTATTTTGTTCGTTAGTCTATTTTGTTCATTATATTCCTCTTACAGATGAGATCATATGACATTTGTCTTTCACCAGCTGGCTTACTTCACTTAGCATAATATTTTCCAGTTCCATCTATGCTGTCACAAAAGGTACAATTTTCTTTATGCTTTCTGCTGTGTTAACTAGTTCTTGAAGCAAGCATACAGTTTATGGTATGGTAGTTAAAATAATTTGCATAACTGACTATTTTCTCTGACTTCTGATAAAATCTAATAGATGAAGCAAGACTATTTTTATGACAAACGGGAAAAAGCAAACATGCTTCATTAATATTTCATTAACATAATGATTGTCCTCACTTTTTCATTACTTTTCAATCTGAAGTAT
This sequence comes from Micronycteris hirsuta, assembly GCA_004026765.1. Taxonomy (NCBI): domain Eukaryota; kingdom Metazoa; phylum Chordata; class Mammalia; order Chiroptera; family Phyllostomidae; genus Micronycteris; species Micronycteris hirsuta. Next base: position 75,448 of record PVJI01003268.1, read on the forward strand.
AATAAATACCAAATACTATCCATGTGTATAATGATGGTTGTGTCATCGAGCATGCATAAACAATATTTTTTATTCCCCTTAAGTTAAAAAAGCATATGATTTATGTTTTTAAACATACAGTTCACCGTATTTAAGATTTTATAATCTTAAAGGGTTAAAGACTTTCACACAGTTATTAAAAATATAAAATGCAATCCCCTGTAAGGAAAAAAAACTAACATTTTGAATAATGTATTTGAAAAACATAATACCTTCAGCTTTCCTTTTATACTCCAGTTTTAGAGTTGGGCATTTGACAAATGTACCCATCTATCAACTCTATCATTGATTTCGGAGGTGATTTCTGACTCTGCAAGGGTTCTTCTCTTGAGTTTGACGGCTTCGGATGAAAATATGAAATTAGAGAAGAATATCCTGAGCCGAGACAGATGATCAACATTATCTGAGGCACTGAAGATAAGTTCTTGTTCTCAGGCTGATGATTTACTCCTCCAAATGCACAGAAGAAAGTGAAGACTATCATATGTTATTGGGGAGACAAGCCTAAAGAATATAAAGGGAAACAAATAAAGAGTTTAACATGAACAATATATTCCCAAAATATGCACTAGTACTTAAAAGAGATGGACAAGAATGGATATTTAAAACACATACATCCACATACTTCTACAACAAATATGAGGCAGGGGGTGAGAATGAAGAGAATATTCAAATATTTGGTGAAATTGAAAAACTGGATTATATTTCACAATTTATTTATGTGTTCTTTGTTTAAAAGGAAATGGTGTTATAGAAAGAAGACATAACAAACACTAATTTAGAATATCTCTTGCTTCTTATGGTTACTGATTTAGAATATTCCTTGATCTTACCCTTACTCTTTAAAAATAAATACTCGGGGAAGCAGTGATTATAAAGGAATTGAAATCAGATAACAAAAAGACATTTTGTAGGCCTATGTTAAATGTTTATTTTGTTTTCTTTAACTTGGTATTGCTTTTTGAAGAAAAATTTGTTTTTATGTATCACAGAATGGCAGCCATTTTATTTTATAGAAGAAATTAATATTTTACTTCAGTTTTTTTATTCTGCCTTTCATATAATTTAAGCTTTCTTTTCGGAAAATTAAGGAAATAAATTTGAAAATATTTCTACATAGCTTATCATTTCAGGTTTAATTTATGGTACATTTCAGGAACAATTATAAGCCTGCAAAATATTCCTTAAATTCAGATAGAAATATTGACATCTAAAACAATAAAACTTCAAAGGTGATTTCAAATGTGGCTTTTATATTTTTTTATTAAATGTACTTGGATGGAATGGGTTAATAAGATTATATAGATTTCATGATACATGATCTGTATATTGCATCGTGTGCCTACCATTCAAGGTCGAATCTTCTTTCATCACCATATATTTGACTCCCTTGCCTCTTGCTACCATCCCACCCCCCTTCCCTCTGGTAACCACCATACTGTTGTCTGGTCTATGAGTTTTCATTTCATTTGCTCTTCTTGCTTATTCATTTGCTGCTTTGTTTTATATCCCACATGTGAGTGAAATCATATGGTTCTTGGCTTTTTCTGTCTGATTCATTTTACTTAACATGGTATTTCATCCATCTTGTCACAAATGGCAGTATTTCATCTTTTCTTATTGCTGATTAATATTCCATTTTATATATATATATATATATATATATATATATATATATATATATGCTTCTTTATGTAAATATATAAACTTCTTTATGCTATCATATATCAATGGACACTTTGGTTGTTTCCATGTCTTGGCCACTGTGAATCATGATTCTATGTTGCTATGAACATAGGGGTGCGTATAGTATCTTTGTGAATAAATGTTTTCAAATTTTTCAAGTAGAACTCAGAAGAGGGATTGCTGCATCATATGATAACTCTATTCTTTGGGTTTTGAGGAGCCTCCATAACGTTTCCCACAGTGGCTGCACAGTGTACATTCCTACCAGCAGCAAGTGAGACTTACACAGGCACTTCTCTCAAGAAGATATACCAATGGCCAACAGATACATGAAAGGATGCTCAACTTCACTAGCTACTGGAGAAATGCAAATCGAAACTACAATGAGACACCAACTCACACCTGTTAGAATGGCTGTCATCAAGACAAGTAACAAGTTTCGGAGAGGTTGTAGATAAAAAGAAATCCTCATACGCTTCTGGTCTTAGATTTTTAAGGAGCTTTGTATATCCAGGATCATCTACTATAAAACACAAAATATATTCTAGAACACCTTTACCTCATTAGACAAAACTACACAAATTTGAAGATGCACAAATGTTTTTACAACTACACACGTAATAAAAGCCAACTATAGGAGTAACAAATTTAAAGTAGTAACAAAGTAAAAAATTATCCTCTATTTAAAGAACGGTTTGAAAAAAAAACAACATACTCAGTTAAAATGTTCTGCTGTCACATTAAAAATTTTACTTTAAGAGATTGACATTTCAGAAAGTTATTCTAGGAACTTATCTATGCGTTCTGTCAAGTTATTTAACATGTGAAACAAAAAGAAATCTTGTTTGCCATGAAAACCATTAAAATAATTTGGAAGAAGAGATTATAGGTATAGGATGCATGTATAGGTATAGACAGATTTGGGAGAGAGAAAGAGGAAGGAAGAGAGAGACAGACAGAGACAGAGATTGATTCAAGGAGATTGCACCAATGAGGTAGGACTATTAAAGTGTTCCTATTGTTCTATGACTCAAAGACATCCCATAGTTTCTTAAAATCCAATATAGCAAAATTTGGAAGTCATACAATATATTAGGGTTTTCCAAAGAAACAGACCGATATAACATGGAAATCAGAGAGAGATAGAGAGATGGAGAAGAGAGACAGAGAGGCCCACAATCTTGTCTACAACTGTAAAATTAAGGAGGTCAGTGGTATAATTCCGTCTGTGAGTCTGAAGGTCTAATAATTACAAGAGCTGATGGTATAATTCCCAGTCCAAGGCTGACTGTCTAAGAATCTGGGACTGCCGGTATGAGTATTCGAGTATAAAGGCCCCAAAACTATGAACTCCTATGTCCAAGGGCAAGAAAAGTTAGACATTCCTACTCAAGCAGAAAAGGGGAATTTGCCCTTCCCTTTCTCTTTCTGTTTTATTCGGGCCCTCAGTGTATTGGTTGATGCCCACCCACACTGGGGAGGGCTGAAATTTAGTCAGTCTACAGAATAAATTACTAATCTCTTCCAGAAACGTCTTCACAGACATATCAGAAAGAATGTTCACCAGACATCTGGACATCCCTTTGCCCAGCCAACTTGACACCAAAAAACGAAGTATCATGTATAATCAGTTAATAAGTCATTGAGCTGAAATGTCACACAAACGCAAGAATGCCTTTCACAGTCTTTGAATGTCCTTTAGAATCATTTTCTATCTACATGATAAACTTTTATGTTTCACTACATAAAGAACATTTATAATTTTTGTAATAATAATGAATAAAAAAACTGGAAAGTGTCACAAAAATGAAATACAACTAAGAGACCTGAAAGTCTAGTCACAACACTGCCATTCTATATGTACTATGAACTTGGAAATGCTATTTAACTTTCCATGGTTTTGCCTATTTTCTGGTTAAATCAAAAGTGATTTTGAGGTCTAATTTTCTTAATGTTGACTCGATACTTATGTCTTGTTTTGTTCTAAACATCAATTTTAGAATTGCATAAAGATTTATTATACATGTCACATCTGTTCGTACTTGACAGTGATGCATCTAGCCCTGTCTGACTGTGTCAGCTTTATTTTGCCATTTACTTCATTTTTGTATATTATTTAAGATATTAGAAAAAATATTGAGTATGGTATATAGAAATAAATATACATAAAGCAAAGTGCATATCTCATCAAATTATAATAAAGAGAAAAAGTAAGCATCTGCCACCTACATCAAGTAACTGAAAATTGTCCACATCCATAATATTATTTAGACATTTTAAATTAATACAGTAGTTCCTATATTTCCCTTATAATTTTAGCATTTTTCTATTTATGTTTACTCTTTTATGTGTATATACTACTTTTATTTTATATTTGTCTTCTATTATTTTGAGTATTGTACAGTTTATTTACTATATTTAAAACTCGTAAAGTTATTTTTTATTATTTTACAAAAGGAATTTTTTTACACTTATTTATTTACCCTGTTTTCCTTCTCTTCTTTCTTTAATGTATTTTCAACTTCTATCTAGGATCAGTTATAACAGAAAAAATATTTCAGTATTTCCTTTGTTGCAAATATGTGGATGACTAATCTCTCACGATTTTTTTTCTGAAGTGTATTTATTTCACCTTCAGTTATGAAGGATAGTTTTATAATGGTGGTATTTTCTTTCAGCACTTTGATGTTATCAACTTTTAATAGTAATGATATTGGATGCTGTTAAGATTTTTCCCTTTATACTTAGTTTTCAGAAGTGTTATTCTGATAAGTATCTCTTCTATTGATTCAGCTTAGTGTTCATAATATTTCAACTTAGATATCTTTCACAAGTTTTGGAAAGTTTCAGATGCTATGTCTTCTTATGCCTTCTCTTCTCTCTTTTGAGAACTCTAAAAACGATATGGAATATATTCTGACTATATATTTCTTGACACTCCCTTTGTCTTTCACATGTTTCCTTAATTTTGTCTATATAACTTATTCTGCCTAAGTTTTTCTTGACACCATCTCTAGGTCAGAAACTTTCACTTCAATTGCTAACTCTCCTGCAGTTCTTTTAATTGTTTTAGTATTTTTCAGTATACCACTTTTTGTTCTTTCTCTGAAATTCTTACTCTTGTTTTTCTCCTTGAACATAATGCATCTTTATTACCAATCTGCTAATCCAAATGAACCTTGCATAAACATCTTATTGCCATGCCACACAATTAATTCTATAGGTTTTCAATTATCAGTGATAAGTCCCTTAAGTATTTGTTGTTGTTGTTGATCATTTATGTGAAGTTATAAAGCATGAGTCCTTTAAACTGCATAGATTTATAGATCTCTAAGTCTCTCACTAGTTCTAATCTGTTCTTCCCTACTGATAATTTTTTAAAACCTTTTTTTGTCATTTGAAATATTTCTATGTTCTTTTAAAACTTTTAAAATTTGATATTTTACTGGTTTATTATCTAACCCTTCTACTGTAAAATGTAAAGATTTCCCACTGTGAATCTGACACCATTCCATCTATGTTTTCCAACCTGTCATTGATTACAATACCAAAGAGATTATTAGGTGAAGATCTAGACCTTAAAGGTCTTGGAAATATTCACATATAAATAAATAACTTGCAGGTGATTGCTCAATAAATCAGCCAACAATTAGTTTATATTTGTTTTTTACTTTTTCTTATAAGCATTCTGGGAAATTGTCTCAAATGCATTGCTAAAATCAAGGAACAGTACATCAATTAATCGCATTTAGTAACTGGTATTTTACTAACAACATGACTTCAAAGAAGTCCCTAGAAAGTAATGCTCCCTTTCCAATTTTTTCTCATGCCATTTTATTTTACTACACTTTCGGAACATTAATATTGTTAGCCATTTGATTGTTTCTGTAATCCCTTATTTTCAATGCTAACTTTAGCTTTAAAAAGTCTTGGTGTCTGACTTTCCAAAAACAACGATAAAGGTGCATTTTTGAAAACAACAAAGTAATTGCCATTTCCAGATGCTACCAAATGGCAAGATTGTCCTGTTTTGAATATTGGAATATTAGCCACTCTGACAAACACTGTTCTTTATTAAAAATGCAACTTCCATCACAACAACATTATTGTCATATTCTAAACTATGCCAAACAAACTGCTTTGTTTTGCCCTTCACTTTCCTCAAAGGTCGCAGTTCAATTTTGTCTTTAACTTTCCTGAATATACTTACAATCTCTGTTACTCCTTGAATCTCTTGTATGCTTCTTTTAGTCATTCTTCAATTTGTAATAGTGTGTCCTTCATGGTTAGATCAGTGTAAGCATCCAAGTGAAACATGTGCAGTGTTAAATTAGAATACATAAAACAATAGAGCAGCAGTTAAAATTACATGTAGCATATAAAAACTATGAGCCTTCAAGTACCACCCCATTAGGAAAGAGCAATTAAAAACCACTGCTCTTTCATTCTTCCCTGACGGTCATTAGACCAAAGGTTTGATAGATTGAAAGTTTAGTCTGAATTATAATCCTGATTCTTTTCTTGACAATACAAAATTTCAAATTAATTATTTTACATATCATTTAAATTTTATAAATACAGTGCCAGATTTAAACAATAAAAGGATACAAGACTCTCTGAATGCATCTTTGGACTTGGCTTTGCAGCCTGTTCTCAGGCTGCTTACTCTTATCTGAGCTACAAAGCCCACTGTCAGGTTCTTTGAATCTGTAGATATCCCCTTTCCAAACTGTATGACTGTTGTCAGAGCCAGGTCTACTGCTGGGTTGAGGAATGGACACGTGTACTTGCTGGAGGATTTTATATTGCCTAGGTTAACTAGGCAGAATTATCACTAACTTTCAAAAGAATAGGAAAAAGAGTACTTGATTCAGGACAGAATTGGAATCTACTAAGTAAAGATAGCTGCTGCTATTTTGAAGACAAAAGAAAAGGCAAAAGAAAAGAAAAAAAGAAGGGGATAGACCGGCTGGTGTAGCTCAGTGGATTGAGCGCGAGCTGGGAACCAAAGGGTCCCAGTTTGATTCCCAGTTAAGGCACATGCCTGGGTTGCGGGCCAGGTCCCCAATGAGGGCCATGTGAGAGGCAACCATACATTGCTCTTTCTCCCTCCCTTATCCTCTCTCTAAAAAAAAATAAAATGAAAAAATCTAAATAAAAAAAAGAAGGGGATAGATATAGTAAGAGTTAAGTCTTAACTTTTTCTACAAGCAGAAACCTTAGTGTATTGTGAAAATAAAGATGACTGAAACATCAATGTTCCCAAATCTCTCAGCTTCTGCATCAGTCCTTCTTGCTTCTCTAGACTCCAGAGAATTGAAAGGGCTATCATTAAAGATTCTGAGAACATAAATGATTAACTGTAATCTTTGTAGAAACCCTGTATAATAATTAGAGGCAGCTGATTTTTAACATGGGTATCACATCACAATCCTCCTATAATGTGTTTATAAATTGTTTTACCATAACTTCTGTGTCCTTCAGTTTATAAAACCTCAATGGTTGTTGCTGTCTTGGGTTGCTAGGAGAATCAAGATTGCTTGGCTTTAAGAACCTCAAGAAACGTATTTCACTTAGATGTCCCACCTCAACTGAAAATTTAAAACTTTTGGGCTACCAAGAATTATATTGTTTAAATTCTGTTAAGATTACCATTGCTTTTCCGTATAGCAAGTCTTGATTTAGCCCCGTCAAACTATTTTAACAGCCTTTTTAATAAGTATTTGTTGTATGAGCAGGTATGTCTAAGGTTATGCTCCTCAGAAACAAAGCCTCAAACACAGATAGTTATACAAGTGATTTTTGAAAGAATCTTCTCAGGAGAAACCTGTAAAGAAGTGAGAGAAAGAAAAGTAGGAAAGAGAAAGAGACTAAACTAAGATGTGGGTTCAGGTGAAGGCATAAATCCCACCCACATATAGGGGGACTGGGCTCAGTCATTGACTAGAAGCTGCCTAAGACTGAGAGAGGGAGAGTATCAATACACATTATGGGCAATTCTTGGTGATGGATGCAAGCATAAGCCATTCACTTTCAACACCTGCAGCAGATAGCAGTTGGGGTACTAGTCTTGTTTTAAAAAACCTGGGTGCAGGCATCACTAATACCTGCTACACCAAAGAGCAAAGCATAAAGCAATAAAGGAAGTTGACAAAGATTTCAGTGTTATTTTTCTTAAAGGACCTGGTTATCCTAGGGAGCAAGTTGCATCTTTGGTTATATATCATGTCATTCATAACTACAAAGATCTGGAGATAAGTGGAGCCAAGCGGTCTTAGCATTTTGTTTCAAATATTACCTGTTAGATTCATTCATGATTTCCCCTAAATCCCACATCACACAATATCATCAAAATGTCAAACAAACTGACTATGCATTTTCTCCACAAAACTAGGGAAAAGATAAACAGGCTCAGACTTAGTTATTTAACTATACCTTAATCACAGACAGTGAAAACCTTGCTAGGCAAAAGGAAATGCCAATGGTCCACTAAGAAAAAAAAATATGAAAGAGAAATATCTTCTGATATCAGAAATCTGCCTTTGAAGTTGTGGACAGTCATGTCATCATCGTATTAACTGTTCTTTCTTAGTCTTACCCAATATTCTGTATATCTTAAGTATGCAGCAACTCAACATTTCAAAGAAACTGATTATACAATAATTGCCTGTGATCAAACCAATAACTTGGAAAAGAAACCATGTGTCTACCTTAAAACAATGAAAGATACACAAAATCGTTACTCAGTTAAGGCAATGTATTCAACTGCTCAATTTAAACTGAACATTCAAAAGAAAGGCAATGGAGTATGGAAATGGCAATGGAATAGTAGTTCTCTGATGTCAAATATAAGTTCTCCTGGGGGAAGAATAGATTATTTTGAGCATGAATCCACTCTACAGTTCATATTCCATTTGAATATATGTATATATTTGTATTATGAATGTACATCTGTATATAGACACATACACATTATATGCATACACTAAGTTTTAAAAGATGAGTTGTGATTATGCTCCTTCTATCGAGGGAGTGGACTAAACAGTCTACGTGCAGAATGTGTGCTCACTCTGTACGCCAGTGCTTTGAGGCTATGTTACTATGGCTCATTTTTAATGGCAAATTAAATCAGGCATAAAAAAAAAAAATTGAGCACAGAAAGGTTCCGCATATGGACTTCAACCAGTTTCACAACACCGAGCTATTTAGCATAGGTGTTTCTGTAACTGTGATGACAGTGCCAGGTTTGATTGTGTTAATAGTGCCGTAGGGATCCACCACAGCTTGTGGCTAAGACACAGCAGCATCTGGCATGGTGTGATGGGAGGGAGGAGCTCCTCACGTAGACTACTGAATGTTTGCCAGCACACACCTGCTAGTGTCTCCTTTTCTCCCTCCTCTACAGTTCTTTTGTCTCTCTCCATTTATACAAGTTGTAAATGGGGCAAAAACTCCCTTTATTGAAGGACAACAAACATCAATATAACAGATGTAATTTACTCATATATCATTTAGTGCATTCCTTACCGACAAAACATGGTTTCCCAGGAAGCACTTTTCTTTATTTTTTTCTTCAATTAAACATTATTAAGTACTTAGTGATAACTTATTACATTGAACATCTTAACAATCATATACTTCTATGATTTTGTTCAGAAATTTTATAGGAAGCTATGACATTTTCTCCAATTTTTAAAAAAAATAATGGACTTATACCTTGAAATCTCTTCTTGGTACTCTCCTTCAAATATCTACAAAAATAGTAATAAGATACAATAAAATGCCATCTTACAAATTAAGCTTTATTGGATTAAAATAGAATTTTTGCTATCCTTACGTATGATTCCATTAAACAATATGGTTATTACATTTTTTCTTAACTCCATTTTGTTTTTGTTGTAAGTACAATTTATTGCTACAATTTTATAAACTCAGTTCTTTCATCTATAAATTATCTAGTTACATTTGATGGTTTGACTATTTAGAAGTAAAAAGCAATCAAGGATGCTCTTTGAAGCAAATGTTATTTTTCAGTTATGTAAATAAAAATTCTATAAAACTAAAGCAGAATCATTTCAGAAGTAGTCTAGTGCCACATCCTCCTCAGCAGTCTCAAGAGATACTTTCTTGTTTATTGACACTTCGTGGTTTAAGCTTTGATCTTCATTCTTAATAAAAGAGCTACAACTGCCAGTGTAAGAAACATATACATTCTACAGACATGTTTACTCTGATTTTTATCGTGTTTAGAAGTTACAACTAACATTTAAAGTTGGAAGATTTCACATAAATGCACAAAAATACAACTTTTCCTGAAAAATTACAAGTGCTGGCAGCAAGGAATACTAATTTGAACCTGACAACATTTGGCTGCAGTGAAGTAGCGCTGCTTGCCTTAGTTGGCTGTGCCCACCACAGTTTGTAGTCACAAGGCAAATACACATGAACTTAAACCCAGACCATTCTACCCAGTTAAATAACCAACAAGCCCACAGTGGAGATTAGAGTTTGGGAATCCCTGCCAAATAGATTTTGTTACCGTTATTACTTTTTGCTTCTACACAGTCTGTGATACTTATCCTGTAATTCAAACAAGTGCCAAGCGGTATGAAGAGATGTCACAAGTCAAGCATCTTAAAATGGTAGGTGAATATTTTATTCATAAATATCAAAATTAACTTTATTTTGACTCTGATTTTATACAGTGCTTTTTTTTCAAATCTTCATCCCAGGGTATGTTTATTGATTTTCGGGGGACAGAGAGAGAGATCTCAAGGAGATATCTGTACTTTCATATTTATAGCAGCATTATTTATAATAACCAGGGTATGAAAACAGCTAAGGAAAATAACCAGGGTATGGAAACAAGGTAAGGAAATTTGCTAAGAGGGTAGAACTTAAATGCACTCACCAAAAAATGCAAAACCGTCTTTAGTTTTTTTTTTTTTAAGCAATTACTTTAAAAACTATCCTACTGAGTTCCACATTTGCAAATATAACTGAAATTTTGGTAAGAATATTAGGAAGTCTTTCTGAAAAAGAAATTATACAATCAGTGACCTATCTAAAAAGTGAAATGGACGTTAATGAAATATAAAATAAAAACATTCAGTAAAAAAGAAAAAATATAAATATACATTAAAATGACACTGCCCAGAACTATAGTGTCTAGCTCTGGGTGGTTATTCAAATTTGCATCTATAATAAGTAAAGTTAGGTTAAATTAAACTGACATTGCATTCTTGGGTTCCTTAGCTGTATTTCAAGTGCTCAGCAGACACACGTGGCTGGCAGTGGCTACCTTTTGGACAGTGCATTGGCAGATCATTTCCCATCATTGCAGACAGTGCTTTATTAGGACATAAAACATTGAACAGAAGGAAAGTGCCACACTATTATTGTTCAAAGTGATACTGCATAAATAAAAGAGGATGAAATAGACAAAAACTATGAGACAGAGGAAATTTTCTATAACTCCCCCACAGTAGGAAATACTTTTTTTTTGGGGGGGGGAAGATAATTTGCATCATTAAAAATATGCCTAATGTAAAAAAATATTATCACTGGTTCTGTAATTTTAAAAATAATTAAGAAAATATGGATTTTATAAAATAGTAAAAAATATAATAGTAATTCGATATCCATCAGATGATAAGGAACATGATGGAGAAATGCAGACATTTAAAGGACAAATACCATATGATCTCACCTTTAACCAGATCATAACCAACAAAAAGCAGAAAGCAAGCAAAACATAACCAGAGACATTGAAATTAAGAACAGTCTAATGATAGACAAGGGAGAGGGGAGAGGGGACAACGGGGAGAAGGGTTTTCAGGAACCACTGTAAAGGACAAATGGACGGAACCGGGGGGGAGGAGGGAGGCTGGGGGGGGAGGAGGGGGCTGGGGGGAAGGGGGAGGGGAGGGAGAGGATGCAAATAACTGTAATTGAACGAAAGTAAAATAAAATTAAAAAATATAAAAAAAATAAAGGAAAGCAATAAAAATAAACTGCACAGAGATTACAAAAATGGAAATGCATGTACAAAAGCTATGTATGTTTAATATACTAAAGTGTACAATATATATAAAAACATTAAAACAGATAAGAGGACATCTCTTATACAAAGAAGAAAAGTATAAAAATAAAACCGTATAGGAGATATTGGTATGTGTTGAGGTTGATAACAAAATGATTCATGTTACTGAAAAGGATACTGAATAAATACAAAAATAAAATGTATGTGATGAAGAAAGACTTAGTTTATTGAATGATTGGCTTATTTAAAATAAAGATACTTATATCAGAGAAAACCCTTCAATTATTTTTGGTAAAATGAATACATTTAAATGATATCATCAAATCCAAATTTTCCAAGAGAATAAATCAATTTATATGGAAAGAAAGAAAAAGATACCATGCTTATCTCTGTCACACAAAAATGTCAAAGAATAAAAGAGAAATTGTTATATTATTTTAAGAGGAAAGGCTTGTGATATAAGAATTCAAAACATAACAGCTTTGTTATTCATGTATGAAGGCAATCAAAAGATATTCTTTAGATATGCAAAAGTTCAGAAAATATATCATCTACATGAACTTCATGAAAACATTTCTTCATTACAAATTCCGGTCAATTGAGATAAAAAATAAATAAAAATGAAGAACTAGTATAAAAGCATTGTCAGAGAATATTTAAAGAAGTTACATATATATGACATATAAATTACCTTATATATGTTTACATAGGAAGTCCAAAATACCAGATGTCAACAAAATATCGAAGCCTATAAGCTGGTGAAGAAATTAAAATATACTATCCGTGTGAACTTACATAAAGGATAGGCACATATGGTTTTATATTATTTTGTAAATATGTAAAGAACCACAGATTTATATCCACATACTTAGGTAAAAATTTAAATATATCAAGATGTATAAAGACATAGTTATTCATCTGTCTTCCATACTGATTTAATTTCACTCCCAAAGTATGGTCAGTGCACACCTGTCTTTATATTTTTTCTCATAAATACATATGAAATAATTAAAAGTAGAAATCTGAAGAAATACCTATTTGGAGTTTACTTTCAAAAAAAATAGCCAAAGAAATAGTTTGCCAGCATTAATATTTTGGTATAACTTTTACCACAAGGGAGTTATGTCCAGGAATTTCTCCTAGGTAAAGTGATATTAGATCAACTTTAAAGTATTACGTATGGGCAGATTGATACTTTCTTTTCATGAGAAAGTCAGACATTCTAAGAGAAATTAAAATGTATAGTAAACTAAATGAATACAAAACATAACAAAATTTGTGGGATGCAGCAGTGGCAATGCTTAGAGAGAAATTCATAGCATTGAATAAATATAGGAAAAATAAAACATAGCATTGAATAAATATAGGGAACACAAAGGAAAAAAGAGAAAAGATTGATATAAACAAAATCAGAAGTGAAGGAGAAGTTACCACAGACATTACAGAAATACAAAAACTCATACTAGAATACTATGAACAACTACATGCCACCAAATTTAATAACATGAAAGAAATGGGTAAGTTCCTAGAAATATATAACCTTCCTAGACTGAATCATGAAAAACTGGAAAACCTAAATAGGCCAATTTACAATGAGAAAACTGAAACAACCATCAAAAATCTCCCCAAAAATAAAAGTCTAGGACTAAAGGATATCACTAGTGAATTCTACCAAACATTCAAAGCTTTAATACTTAGCCTTTCCAAACTCTTCCAATTGAAGAAGAGGCAATACTTCCGAACACATTTAATGAGGAAAGGGTAACACACACACACACAAATTCAGACCAGTATTTCTGATGAATACAGATGCAAACATCCTAAATAAAATATTAACAAATAGAATACAACAATACGTTAAAAATAGTGCATTACGGTAAAGTGGGGTTTATTCCGGGGGCACAAGGATGGTTCAAAAGAGGGAAATTGGCCCTGGCTGGTGTATCTCAGTGGATTGAGTGCGGGCTGGGAACCAAGCAGTCCGGGTTCGATTCCCAGTCAGGGCACATGCCTGGGTTGCGGGCCAGGTCCTTGTGAGGGCCATGTGAGAGGCGACCATACATTGCTGTTTCTCTCCCTCTCTTTCTCCCTCCCATCCCCTCTCTCTAAAAATAAATAAATAAATAAAAATTTAAAAAAAGAGGGAAATTGATCAATGAAATATACCACATTAACAAAATAAAGGGTGACAATCACAAGATCTTATGAATAGATGAAGAAAGAGCATTAGATAAGACATAACATCCGTTTATAATTAAAACAAAAAATAAATATAGAACAAAGTACCTCAACATAATAAAGGTTATATATGACAAACCCTCAAGTAGCAGTATGCTCAGTGGTAAAAAACTGAAAGCTTTTCCTCTAAAATGAGGAACAAGACAAGGATGTCCACCTTTATCATTCCTGTTCATCATAGTACTGGAAGTCTTAGCCAGAGCAATCAAGAAAAAGAAAGAAAGAAAAGGCATCCAAATTAGGAAAGAAGATGTAAAAGTGTCACTTTTTGCAGATGATGTGTTTCTTTATAGAGGAAACTTTAAAGGCTACATTAAAAAAAAACTATTAGAAATCATACATAAATACAGTCAACTTGCAGGATGCAAATAAATCAATGTATGAAAATCTACTGCATTCCTATATACTAACAATACATTTCCAAAAAAGAAAAAAAGTTTCTTTATAATTGCAACAAAATGAATAAAATATTTAAGAATAAATTTAATAAAGGATGGGAAGGACCTATGTATTGAGAACTACAAGACACTTTTAAAAGAGATTGAAAAAGACACAATGAAATAAAGAGATATTTTGTGTTCATGGATTGGAAGAATAAACATAGCTAAAATGCTCACTTTACCCAAAGCAATATACAGGTCTAATGCAATCCCCATCTAAACTCCAATGACATCTTTAAAGAAGTAGAAGAAAAAATCATCAGATTTGTGTAATTGATTAAAAGTAGTTATTTTCTCTTTTATCCTCGTGGACATTTTAGACTGAATAGACATATCCAATTTCCCCCTAAGCATATTCTACTGCTAAACACCAATGCACATATTTTAATTAGAATTGATGGGGAAAAATGGTAATATAAAACAAGAAACATTTTTTTTCTCTAAAAGACTTTCTGAGGCCTAAAATTTTAGAACTGTTTATTAAATTGTTGTTTGGTAAATTATGGCTTTAAATGAAAGACAACAGAATATTGATAATATGAAATCAAAATTGATTGTCATATATATTTGGATAATCATACAATTGAACAATCAATTTCTTTCTTACTCCTTAAAAAATATCATAACAGCAAAATAAGCCCAATATTTTAAGTCAGTAAATAAAATTATAAAAATTCATATCTCCAGATCCATAAGTCCTTTATAATTTTAATTTTTAATCTTGTTTTGAATTTTAACACTTCTACATAAAAATACACAAATCATATATCATTACCATAGTCTTCTTTAATAAGGCAAACTCACATATAAGAATCAAAATATTATCAGTAACCCAGATGGCTTCAAGACACTTCTAAATCTCTGTAACCCTTGAAAAATAACTACTAAACTGTCTTTCCCAAAATTAGGTTGTTTTGCTTATTTTATTTTTCAATTTTTACATTTTTATTTAATCTTCATTGTACTTTTTCCATTACCATTTAGTCCCCTAATACTCCCCTCCCCCCAGCAATCACCACACTGCTGTCCATGTCCATGAGTCCTTTTTCTTTTTTGCTCAATCCCTCCACCCCCTAACCTCCCCTCCTACAAGTTGTCATCTGCTCTCCATCAATGAGTTTATCTCTGTTTTGCTTTTTAGTTCAGTTTGTTCATTAAATCCCACATATAAGATAAATCATATGGCATTTGTCTTTCTCTGACTGGCTTATTTCACTTAGCATAATGTTCTCTAGGTCCACCCATACTGTAGGAAAGGGTAGACTTTTCTTTTTTATAGCTGATTGTGTGAATGTCCCATAGTTATTTTATCCACTCATCAATTGATGGACACCTGGGCTCCTTTCTTATCCTGACAATGGTAAATAACATTGCAATGAACATAAGAGTGCTTATGTTCTTTTGAGTTAGTGTTTTGGGTTCCTTCGGGTGTATTCCCAGCAATGGAATCACTGGTTCAAAAGGCAGATTCAGTATAAATAGAATAGTAGTTTTCTTTTGCTTTCTTTCTTCTTTCACTAAACATTATGTTTACAAAGCTGTACATTGTTATAGCATGGAGCAGTGACTCATTCATTTTTATTAATGAATATTAATTTTTATAAATTACTATATAATTTGCCATGATTTATTTTATTATTACATTACTAATGGATATTTACTATCTTCCAGTTTACAGCCATTATAATGTTGCTGTCAGGAATATTCATATACATGGGTTTTGGAAACACGTTTACTCATTTCTTTGAGGTATATACCTGGGAGTGGATTTTCTGAGCCACAGGGTATGATTTTGAAGGAACTGCCAAACAAGTTTCTAAAGTTGACTGAACAATTTTGCCCCTTCATCGACAGTATATAAAAGTTCATTAGATTCATATTTTTACTAATGGTTAGTGTTTTTCATTGTTTCATTTAAGTAATTCTTTTGCATGACTAATATGTTTCTTCGGATATATTCTCAGAGGTGGAATTGCTGGGTCACAGGCAGGTTCATTCTTCACTTTCTGAGATTACTCCACGCTGCTTTCCACAGGCTCGCACCAGTCTGCTCCCCCCAACAGTGCACGAGGGCTCCATTTTCTCCACATCCTTACCAGCACTTGTTGTTTGTTGATTTACTGATGGTAAACATTCTGGCGGGTGTGATGCGATCTTATTGTGGTTTTAATGTGTATTTCTCTGATAATTAGTGACACTGAGCATCTTTTAATTATCTGTGTTAGTTATCTGTGTGTCCTCTTTGGGGACGTGTCTTGATTGCAGTCTTTTGTCTTGTTTTAAAAATTATTGTCTCCCCAAAGCCAGGTAAATTTTTTTCTGTATTTTAATAAAAAAGGTTGGTTTACCTTTTACCTTTTGATTAATAATTCACTTGTGACTGATATTTCATTATGTGAGTTGGGGTACATGTTTCATTTTTCACATATAGCTATACATTGTCTCAGCACTACTTACCGTTCTTTCATACTGCTCTGCCATACCATCTTGGTCATAAATCAATTTGTAGTATATTTATGGGCCCACATCTGTATTTTATCTTTCTTAATTAACCTATTTATGTGTATGCCAATAACACGCTCTAATGTTTTAGCGTTTTGGGCCTCAATGTCTGATAGGCTATGACCTCAAGTTTTGTATTTTAATCTTTCTTTCATAGTCTTCGATTGATTATTCTTGGCTACTTATATTTCCATATAAATTTTATAGTTATTTGATCAATTTCTAGAAAACCTTACTGGATTTTATTTAGTATTTTATTAATAATATGAGTCAGTTTTGGTGAATGGACATCATTACAAGTTACAAGATGCAGTCTTATTTAGTTTTCTGTAAGTGTTTTAAATAAATCAATTCAGCACATTCTGAAGAGGAGGTGCTCATACAACTTTAAATTTCAAGTTACTTTACCCAAATTAGAGATTTTAAAAATGTATTTCAATGAATGAAGATGAAAGACTGATTTTTTAAGTAGGAAGTCACTGCATCCTATTTCTTGGTTTATATGGATAAAAATATTTAGAAGCCCACATAAGCATGTAAAAAATCAATCCTTTCATTTCTATTGTTTAGTTTTATTCCACTTTTGGGTTTAAACGTGTACTTTACATGTCAAAACTCAAAAGATGCTTCTAGAGAAGACAGGATATAACAACTATTTAGTTACTCCCCTGTAGTAAGCCCAATTTATTACTAAACTATTTAGTTGGATACTACATGGAGGTAGCACAATTAGTTCCATCAGAAAACACTGTTATCTACCACATGCTAGGAAAAAAATAGAAACACATGTAAGGACTTTTAAAAAAGAAACTCCTCTGTTTAGTTTAAAACATAGTCCCAAGAATTCAGGTCAATATTTCATCTCAACAAATTGCACAAGCAATCACTGATAAAATGGACTCTAAGAAGCAGCCAAGTGTTATGAATAACTAGACCATTTCTGAGAACTACTCTATTCTTTTTTATTGGCTTGAGGCTATATTTAAAATAACACTTTTATCATTTTCACTTATTTCTTGACAGCTTCTGATAATATAAATATAAATCATCTTTAATGTAAATTGTATAATCTAACTGAACATATTAGCTAAAATTGCATCATTTCATTTTGCTGGGACAAAATTGATAAAAAGAACATTCTAAGGTCAAATTTTTACTAAAAAAAGAACAAAACACATTTTCCAAGCGTATTTAACATTTTATCATGTATGATATTTAATTCTTAAGATGAACTAGATGTTTTCAGGCCAACTTAAACAGACAAAAAGGACAGTTTCCTCTTTCCTGATGGGAATATTGTTTTATTTCAACCATGAGCGTACATTGAACACTACATAACCTACTTTTATCATAAGAAATAGTTTAATATCAAATGCAATAAAATTAGTATTGTTGAATTTGGACCACATTCTCAAACAGGTTAAAAAATACCTAATAGTGTTACTCAATATCATAACTTTCTGAGGTGGTTAAGATATTTAATGGGTTTATCAAAAAGGTAAACCTACTTAAAATTAGAACAATATATACAAAGAAAAAATTTAGTGTCTTTAACTAACGTATGTCATAAACTTTTTTAGTCAGAAATGTCTTTTCCCTGCCTTTTAGACTAAAATCTTAGGCTCAGTTATATACACATCAAAGCACTTAAATTAAAATATCTTTATTGGGAAGGAAAACAAAATATGTGTTCCACACCCTTAGGCATCCATGATTCCAATATGTCTAAGTGAATGCTGTGCATGTTGCTAAAATTAATCTCAGGTGTCTAAGTTTTCCAAAGTCAGTTTTCGGCTCTACTTATATCTACAGTGTGTTTGGTTTTGGACACTTCTCATGCATCAAAACATGAGCTTACAGCATTGAGGCAATATGGCAGAGTAGATAAAGCAATGAACAGTGAGTCAGAAGGCATGTCCTGTGGTGAGGAGTTGTCATTTGCAACAGTGGGTTGTGGGCAAGAAGCTGACCCTCCTTGAAGAGGCTATATCTGAGTAGTCTTGACCAACAGAGTCTGTTTTATGTTGCTATGTGCAAAGAGTTGATAGGATGTGCAATTTGTGTGCTTTGTGGAATCATTACTATGTTGCTGTTTTTTAAATGTATCTCTTTCATGCTCAGCAAACATGATGTTATGTTCATAAATTTTGGGGGACAAATTAAAGAGTTAATCATCACATTAAAAAGCAATACTTCAGGTTTTTGTTTTTCTATACATGTAGAAAATATCAAAATTATAGTTCCTTATAACATTTTTTTTACTCTTAAATTAATGCCCTAGCATTCTAATGATTAAAGAAAACCTCTATTTCCACAGATCAGAAAACCTATAATATATCTTATCCTTGTCCTGGTATCATCAATATTATGATTTATTTAACCAAAGCCTTTCCTTTTCCTCTTGACGTTAATCTTTAATTCTCTGAATAGCCACCAAAATGTGACATTGGGACATTTAAAAGTATCATGACCAAGTATCTTGACCTTATCCAAGATAGCAGTTTTTGAGAAATAACAGCTTATTTACTGGAGAGAAATATTCCTTTTACTAATCTGACTTATATATTAGAAAACTATTAGAAAAACACAGTATCAGAAGAATAAGAGATGTTATATTTTATTTAGTGTATATGTTATTATTTTACTTACAGCATATTTTTAAGCTCATCAATTTTTTTAAATAATCAAAATTTGAAAGTAACTTAAATATTTTAAAATGTATATTTCCTTGCATATAGAAAAAGCACTTAATGTTATTTCATGTTTTCAAGATACTAATTAAAATATGCATTTTATTTTATTGTTTTCCTGCATAAGTCTCATTTGAAACTGATGACCCAATTTAGTTTTGCTTTGCAGGAAGTTACTAATTGTCCTTTTTGTGTAGTTAGGATATCATAGTAAAACAAATATATACCATTTTATAATAACTTAGTCCAGTTTATAAATACATTTAATGTTTTCATTTAATAACAAATTTGTTATGCTATATTTAGTATAATGGAAACCAACACTATTCAAGTAATGTTATTATCCACATTGTAGAATGTAAAATAATCACATTTGCCCAAAACATAAAATAGGCTTTAACAGCATTTGTACAATTCACAACTTCACATCCTATTACTTGTATTTAAAGTTGTCTCAAATTACAAAACAGAAATTATGTAATTGGCAGACAGACTTTGCTCACGTACATTGCAGGCCGTTCAAAATGGTGGCGAAAAGCCTGGTGGGAAAGAGGCTGCCCCGTCCAGTGCTGCTTACAATAAGTCCCTTTTGTGTCTCATGCATGGTCATAGAGCAGGAAAAACGAAGTGGGGAATATAAAAACTTTTGCTCTGAAAACAAAACCAAAATTCAAACCTGGACCACTCTTGAAGGTTCTAATCAGCTAGTTTGCACAATTTCTTTTGCTTGGACTTCCATTGTAAGTATGTTGTACCAATGGATTCATCTTTGCCATAAATTCATTGTGACTTTGTAAGTAAATATTCTTTATCTAAGCCAACTATGCTGTGATTAATTTTAGTAAATCAGTTAGATACTTTCACTGTTTATGCTTGAATTGAAATATGCCAATCCTGTTAGTTTACTAAATTAGAAAAAAAGTAAACATGAATACAAAGGAAATTGACTAAATGTTATTAATTTAGTGGAATTTGCCCTAATGCAGATATATTTCTGACTATTCAAAATGATAGAACAGAATCAATGAAGTTCTGTGTTATTACATGTTATATATATATATATATATATATATATATATATATATATATATATAAGTATAATGGGAGGTTCCCTCAGAAATGCAATTTTGTTTGAATTTTGAATGTTTTTGTGTGCTTTTTGGAAAGTAATTGTACATAGTGATGACAGTTCAAGCATTTTTAATAAACGTTTATTTATTTTTAAAATCTAGATTGTATGGTATTTCTTTAAGAGATCAATTTTCACTGTATGAGAAAATTAAATTGAAAGGATATATATAATGAACCCAAACAAAGAAGTTTAATTTTTAAAATATTTTTACCTGCTTGTTGATGCCATATGAGCCAAAAGTCCAATGCTATACCAGAGTTCACTGTTTTCTGTTTTTTCTTCAATTTTAAAAGATTGAGAAAATAGATAAATAAAGATCAAAGGGACTAGAGCAAGAATGAGAAAATCAAGATTTTAGTCAATAGCATTTGGTCCAGCGTGTAAAATTTTTGGTCGCTGATGGTAGATAAAATCAAATACTTGAATCTAGAGATTATTTGTAAAATTTCAAATTTAGAATGAGAGAGAAATGCAAACCCAACTGCAGAACTTACCTCCAGGCTAGAAATTCCCACTCACTCTAATATTCAAAATTAATGCTGCCTTATTGACTCTCTCAACTCTTACAGTGGGCAGAGGGGCTGGGGGCTTGCAGCGTCCATAGGATTATTGTTTTTACTAGAATTTTCCTTTTCTTCCATTTATCTAGCACTTTATTGTTTTCTCAGTATGATGTGGTATGAAAAATAGCAGGGACAAATGTTCTAAGTCGCTAAAGAGAACAGAGAGGTATTCCAATTCCACATTAAAAAACTAAAAATAGTTGAGAGCTTCTAGGATATATTATTTCTTCAAAGGGTCTGAAATATTCTAGCCCTTTTCTTTCCAATTAGAAAAAAAATTTCTTTATCTGCCCATATATATTTAGCACTACTTCCTGATTTTTATCTTTCATGACTGATCAAAACTGGCACTTACCTATTTTAGTTCTTTTTTTTTAAGATTTTATTTATTTTTATTTTTAGAGAGAGGAGAAGGGAGGGATAAAGTGCAATGTATGGTTGCCTCTCACATGGCCCTCACCAGGGACCTGGCCTGCAACCCAGGCATGTGCCCCGACTGGGAATCAAACCGGGACCCTCTGATTCCCAGCCCGCGCTCAATCCACTGAGCTACGCCAGCCAGGCCTATTTTAGTTCTTAAATAGCATTTAGTTCTACACTTAACTGTTCTGTATTTAAAATTACAAATACAATGTTTATTATTTGCATTGTTGAAAATGAGAACAATAGGGCAGTGAAGGCAAAGCAAGAATATCTGATTCTAGAGCTTGCACGTGGAATCCAAGTTACAAGAAGTAAAATGCCCTTAACCTAAACACCATCAGATTGGGACACAGTACTGAATCATGAGCGGGATTTTAGCTGTGTTTTAGTACACATGCCTGCAATTTTGTTTTCTCTATGCTATCATCCCTTTATCCCCAGTAAAAAAATATAAAATAATAAAACAGATATAGCATTAATATAAACTAGTGTCTGTGAAAATATAATGTGGTTGTGGTAGTAGTTTGCTACTGGAAAAACTAGAATGTTAAAACAGAGGGAGCTATGGGCACTTTGGGTCTCATAGGAGGGCCTTATCCTTTAGGTTCCTTGTTCACTTTGTTTCAACCACATTAGCTTTCTTGTTGTTTTGTGTGCACCAAACAGGATCACAGTTTAGGGGCATTGTTTTTCTTTCGTTTTCACTGTTATACTCTAAACATCTACAATAGTGACTTATGTGTTATAGATGATCAATAAAATTTGGCAATTGAAAAAGGAACAATCACAAAATATATAACAGTTTCTGCCACTCTATTAAGGGCTGTGCTCAACATGGGATAGATATAGTTACCATTAAAAAATCCACAAACTTGACATGAAAAATTTTATAAAGTCTGTTGACCTTAAGATCAAAGAAAATGTACAATGCAATGACATAAATCTAGCTTTAAATGCCCCCTTTTTTGACATGTCACTGGATTAACTATTTTCACCACTTATTTATTTTCCAATAATTTTTAACTCCTTCTTACTACATACTGCCATATGATAGTCAACACTGGAAGCCTTTACCATGAATGACAGTAAAAGGAATGCCTTCTTTTTTTTTTAAGATTTTATTTATTTATTTTTAGACAGAGCGGAAGGGAGGGAGAAAAAGAGGGAGAGAAACAACAATGTGTGGTTGCCTCTCACATGGCCCTCACTGGGGACCCAGCCTGCAACCCAGGGATGTGCCCCAACTGGGCATTGAACTGGGACCGCTTGGTTCCCAGCCCACGCTCAGTCCACTGAGCTGCACCAGTCAAGCATGGGATGCCTTCTTTTAACAGCTTCTTATAATTGGCACTAGTTTTGAGCCCAGCCCCTTTACTTCAGGGAGAGTAAAACAGGGCCAAACAGCCTTCCAGATGCATGCTTTCCCAACAGTTCTGCACTATGGGTATTTCTTACTTAATTACCGCAGTGTTCGAATACTATCCATGTGCATTGAAGAATAAAGATATAATTGCACATATTCTTATAGAAACATAGTGACTTTTAAAGATTCCAACAATAATCACAAACATGGAATTATCTATAAGAAGAAATGCTGAACAGAATAACAAGACAAAGATAAAGGGAGTCATCCATTATATATGTGTGCGTATGTATATATATAATGTCATATATATATACACATATATATGACAAAATAAACAGACTGTAAACTAAACCGAGTGAAACAACCAAAGCAGACACCTGAGTACACACAAAATTTCCAAGGAGAAATGCAGGACAAATACCACTGGAGTCTGTACTGCCTTTGCTGTATACACTGGTTGGTAGCACAGTCCGCCCCTCTCTTTCTGTGCACTCCTCTGTTTTGGTCTCTACAATATTAAAGCTCTAAGTACCGTAATGACATAGTCTATCATTTCCAAGAGATAGACTTGTGAGTGGACTAGCCCCATTCTGATGCCTTGGATCATTGAAAAATTAAACAATTTTTTTCCAATGGTATTTTTGACATTTTAAAAAATTGCTAAATGATAACTGTGCTTGTACTTATGTGTGGCTCTGGCTGATTTTTCCCCATCAGATAAATACCATTAAAAGGAAAAAAAAAAGCTTCATACTTCACATCATGTTTTCATGTATAGATAATAGTCACTAAATTTACCAGAAAATAACATCTACCTTGCACTTTCATGATTTATAAAAACCCCATTATTTTTTGAATACAGCTATGTTGCTAATATTAAAATTGGCAGTCTTAATGGGATTTCTTTCATTTGACAAAACACACTGTGTTCAAGGTTAATAATACATTTCAGCAACATACGTAGTGCACTTGGCAGATGTGTGCTTAGTTTTATCATGTTGATAGACAGATCCCATTCTTTTCCACTTCATAGTAAGTAAAATTCTGCCAAAAGTCAACATTCTGAATTGCTTTAAAATTCATTTTAATGTAAATTTGGATAGAACATTTTTCTCTTGCTATAAGATGAGCCAGTCTCTGAAAGAAAACTGGCTGACTGGAAAGGAAGTTGGAGATTTTAAAAGGAAACTTATAACAAAACAATGAATGGGATAAAATTGTACTTGTTGGGTGAAAAAATAAAAAAAAAATTAGAGAGAGAGAGAACGAGCTATAGATACTGTCTTTTCTAACGCATAATCCCAAGCAATCTTTTATCGGTATAATCACAATATTAAATTTGGAGATCTTTCAAGGATGATTAACATTGACTTTGTCCTAGTATTAAAATTCCAAAAAGACATTACAAAATTGTCACAGCTTTTCAAAATATAGCTAGTTCAAAGGAATCACACTGTGTTTTGTTACTGGGAATGATCGTAAACATACTCTGTAAAAGTGATCTTTCTATGAGTCTGCACATGAAACAATTTTGAAGCTAATCACTCTTCTCGTGATTAAAAAAACCTCAAATAATCCTACTTCACAAGGTTGTAATATAGGAGGCTCATTTTGTTTGACAACAATGACTATAAAAGTCTTCCTACTTATAGATTAACACATATTTATAGAACTTCTTCATTGTGTCTGCTTCAATGCCAGTTGCTGGAACACAGATTCAGATCTGGGGAGAAAAACGATGAAACTTTATTAGTATAATTGTTTCTTTGATTGTTTTGAAAGTCTGGAGCTATGGGCATAAAGATAAGTGTCTACCTTGCACAGAAATCTTCAGAAAGTTTTCCAGAGGTAATGTCTCTTGAAGTGATTTGTAAATAATAGATAGGGATTATCCATATTATATGAAAGAAAGAGGAAGGCTTTTTGGTGGAATGGCCAATAAACATGAAACAGTACATGCCTGTTGGGTTATTATAATTAGACTTATAAGCCTAAAGCAAATACTGTGCATAGGGGTGATATTGGAAATAAGACTGGGAAAATTAGCAATAATTAGACCATGAAATAACTTGTGTGCAAAGTCAGTTGAACAAATAATGATAAATGTTATAGAGAATAACTAAAAGATTCAAAACTCGATAGATTTTGGTCATCTAGATGGACCAGTTTCTTCTACCTGGAAAGTAAACCAACTTAAATAACGCTTGGATGGCACAGTAGAGAAAACGCACCTGGACCGAACCAACTAAAATTTTATTTTAACCGCTTTCAATCGCTCTCTCTTTTTCACAGATATACAGACGCATGCATACACACATACAGGCATGCACCAGTGACAGTTGTCTGAGCATTTATTTTAAAGAGAAAGAAAACATCTCATTTTTATAAATATAAGACATACTGAAGATATCATAACCATTACAAGAAATTAATTTGTAGCCTCATAAAGGACATGTTTTAATTAAAGAATAAACACTGTTCCCTCCTATTAGACAAAGATGTTGTAGATAGATTGACAGAATATTAAACACTTATAAAGCATTTAAAAGGCAAATATACATGCACAAATATAAAACACAGCATAAGAACTAAGTGCTTATGCCAAAACTGATCTATTCAAGCCTAATGAACTCTATATATTTTCTTTTAGAAGGAGTTAAACTTTCTTTTGTAAATCCTGGGCAAGATAGTTACATTTTCACAAGGTTTTATGCAGATTATAACTTGCGAGCAGTTACTGAGTTGCCTCCTCACAGGGAACATGAGCCTGTCACTTTCGACCGCTCTAGACTGTCGGTGGTTGCCTATCAAGTGAGAACACTCGGAGCTGGCGATCAGGACACCTCTGTGGCCAAATGAGTTAGTGCAGCTTCCTAAAGTGTTTACACTCTGTCTCACGCTGGAAAGCCTGGCTCATCGCACATCAAGAATGTGCAAAGCAATTTAGGTCTGCAGACAACAACCAGATGGACTGCCTTGAAGACAGAAGTCCCTTGTTTACAGACAAAACAAGTACAGAAACACAGCCTGTGGCCACATGCCTACAAACTTCCAGGGCCGGCTTCCATGCTTAAATCCCCAACCATCCTGGTGACTCACAGGGATAGATTTCTGTATTAGAAGGTTTATGGTGTTTATGATAATTGATTGCTCTTCTGAAACAACAACTCTTTGAGCAGGGATTAGAAGCCTTTTAAAGAAATAGACCGTGAGGAGAATAACTGACTTTGCTATAACAAATAAGCAGCATTAATGTTGAAGTGAAGATCCTGATGCATCATAATACTATGTAGAAAATAACGGAGAAGCCCCAAGTAATCCGATGCAGAGAGTAAACCTTAACAAGACAAAAGCTCCACTTTATTTTTTAATTATTTCCCCCAAATTATTTATATATTTTTAAATATTTACTTTCTACTTTAAATGATGTTGGATGAAGATAACTGTCATTTGTGTATACTTAATATTATATACCTTATGTTACTATATTATTATAAAATGAGACAAACTACATACAAACTACATACAAACTACTACAAACTACAAACTATATCCCTTGTTTCTTAAAAAAGGAAAATGATAGTATTTTACGAGACAGGGATAAAATAGTAACTGTCCTAGGTAATAACTTAGATTTGAAAAAAATCAAATTGTATCTTGTTTTCTATATAAATGTTTGTGTATTTCATTACACTTTATACTTTACAGCAGTTTCTTCTCTATCCTTTTAAAGGCACCTTTTCTAAAAGGCAAGGAACGATCTTTCGAGTTGGGGAAATGCAATCAACTCAGAAACAGTCAGCAGTTCAGAACATGGCAATGTTTATGAAGTGAAAATACAGCCACCTGGGAAGAGTTGGATCTCTTAAAAGAAAAGTAATTTAACTTAGAAAAATATAAAATATTGTGTTTGGAGGTACAGGCTCCTGTGTGTGTATGTGTGTGGTTTGCACAAATATGCCTGTTAAAATCATCTGTTTATCCAAATTGTAAACTTGGCACATGTCCTTGGGGATTTATTTACTATGTAAGTAGAAACTGGTCAAATTTTTAAAATTCTAAAATGCCATTATTATAAGCTTCCTCTTTTAGAGAATTAAATTTTCTCTATCTGAATCAAGTCTGTAAACTTAGAGCTGCTGCCAAAACAACTAGGCGAAAGATGCTTACTTTGAATATCTAATTTAAATTTCAACCTATGGCTGATATAGCAGTGAACAGAAAGTGAT
Organism: Micronycteris hirsuta; assembly: GCA_004026765.1. NCBI lineage: Eukaryota > Metazoa > Chordata > Mammalia > Chiroptera > Phyllostomidae > Micronycteris > Micronycteris hirsuta. The sequence continues at coordinate 102,798 of PVJI01003268.1, forward strand.
ATATTTTGAAATTAAGAATAATTCTTTCTTTCAAAATTAATGAAAATTATTCCAGTCTCTTTAAGGACAATAATTGCTTGTACAGAGAGGCCCTAACTGAACCAGTGCTTATAGGGAAAGTACAAGTGCCAGCAATTCTCCTGGATATGGGGGATCAAAGGAGAACTCAAACAACATGATCAGGAAGAGTCATTCTCAGCTTTGACTACACATGAGAATCCCCTGTGGAGTCCACAAAATCCTAAAGTTCAGGTCACGTGGAAGTCCAATTAAATCAGGATTTCAAGGGTGAAATTCAGGAATCTGTTACCCCAAGTGATAGCTTAACAGCTCATCTAGAAATATCCTAACCTAGGGAGATTCTTCTCAATTTTTAATATTGCTAAGAATCACTTAGGAATCTTGATAAAATGTGTATTTCGATTGAGTAAATGTATAAGGTTCCTGGTAGCTTACATATTAACACATTCCCCAAACCAAGTTAGGCCAATATGGCTATTTGCTGTTTCTGGGGGTGATGTTTTGTTTTTTTGCCTGTAATTATTATTACTTTTTTAAAACATTTTATTTATTTATTTTTAGAGAGAAGGGGAGGGAGGGAGAAGAAAGGGAGGGAAACATCAATATGTGATTGTCTCTCACTTGGCCCCTACTGGGGACCTGGCCTGCAACTCAGGCATGTGCCCTGACTGGGAATCGAACCAGTGACCCTTTGATTCTCAGCCCGTGCTCAGTCCACTGAGCTACAGCAGCCAGGGGAATGTAATTATTACTTTTTAATTGTTAAGTCTCTAATATAATTAGCAATTCTTTGGGGGTAATTATTTAATACAATAATGGTGGAATTCAGATACACAGTATATAGTACACTACCCATCTAAAATTATTTTATATTAACTCGGTTACCCGATGGTTTCTTGTATCATCCAAACAGTGAATTTCAACTTCCAATCAATGCATAGACCTCCTTGAGGATTTAGCCTCTCACATATCTCACATATTTTCATTATCTTCCCTGTTTTCCTAGAAAATTTTATTAAAGTCACCTGTAGTTCTGAGTGTTTGAACAGTCATACATACATAACAATTACTGTGGAAAAATATGTGAGCTATTTATGAAACACTTTCAATAGTTTTCATAAGCACCTACCTAGATACGATTTCTTTCTGTTTTTAGTTTAGATGTGGCTATCTGGCTGAATTTAAGTAAATAAATATTAGTAGGAGTGACATCTGACAATGCTTATAAAAATGTCTACTCCCAGTCTTCCATGCTTTTACCTGCTTGCCAACGTCTGCAGTGTCTCTGAAAAATTGTGTGAAGAACATCCATCCACCTCCCTTCCTCACAACACCATCGCCCACCACCGATCTGCTCATGTAAGAATTACCCTAATGTTTATGAACGATTGTACGTTATGCTAAGACAGGCATATTCTGTCTTTTAGGTACCAAAACCCTCTTTAAACTTGTCATCAGTTCAATTGTATGGCCCCCGAAAGATGGAAGTTTTGCCTTCAGATACCTTTGGATGTATCCTTATTTGTAAATAGTGTTGCTGAAGATGTACGATATTTCACAGTGTATAATGCATACTCTTTCGCCCAAATTTTTGAGGGAAAAATAAGGGTGCACATTATACAATGGTAGTACCTGAAATACCTTGTATTTGTTTGTGTGTTTGTAATTATTTATTACACACAATTTCTTGTACTGTAATGTGTTCAAAAATAAATGCTAAAATTCCTTTATAACACAACAAGTATCAAATATAAATAAATAAATAATTGAATCAAAAAGTTAAAACAAATTTTTTTTTCCCTGAAAGTTTGGACCAAAAACATGGATGCGCATTTTATGTGGCAAAATAGTAATCAACTTCAGATGAGGTCATTAGAGTAGATTCCTTTTCAACATGACTGGTGTCCCAATAAATGAAGGGAGACACAGAGCATAGAAGCACAGAGGAAAGAAGGTGCGGAGTGAAATAAAAGAATGCCATAAAATGAGAGAAGGCAGCCATCTGAAGCCAAACAGAGGCTCAGAAGAAATCAAATCTATGAACAACAACTTTTAAAAAAATGGGAAAAAAAGAAATCAAATCTGCAAGTACCTGGTGTTGAAATTCTAGCTTCCAGAACTGTAAGAAATTAAACGAGTGTTGTTTAAGCCACCCAGTCCTTGGTATTGTGATGGCAGCACTAGGGAACAAATGTGCTAGCTAGTTGACTGTGTTTATCACCAGCATCATTTAGTATTTTATCTTATCACCTTTAATTATAAGAAAACTGATTTGGCGTCTTACAAAAAGTGTAGGATTCAATTGTTGTTATCTTTGCTTGAAATAAAGGCAAATAACATTAAAATCATAAGTGCTACATTTAACAAGAAATCAGTTACATAATATTGATAACGTATTTAGTATTAAAAGAAAAGAAGATTATATTAAACCACATGGTATTTTGAGGGCATTGAAGGGATGTTTCTAACCTTTGAAGAATATAGTACCTCTATATTTCTATGAAAAACAAAAAGTCATCACTAGAGATTTAAAGACAGTCTGAGCAAAATATTAGTTTGCTGAACAGAAATTAATATATTGGTTTTCCTATTAACCGCCCAGAGGTAGCTTTTAAGAAAAATAACAAAAATTAAAAGTGTTAAATATATTATCTGCATATCAGAGATTTTGGTGATGAATTTTAAAGCCCCACTTTTTTGTTTTCCCCACCTCCCACAATGAAAAAAAATAGTCTACATATTATTAAGTTCTTTGTCAATTCATTAATATATTGTCAGCACTGAGGTAGTGTCCAAGATATAATAGTTAAAAATTTATCATTGTTAAATAAGTGAATCAGTATTTATTGAACATGTTTTGTTCTTTCTCTTGTGAATAGTCTTTTTTTTTCATTTAATACAGATATTTTAACATTGATATATACTAAAATATCTGTCTCTTTATTGGAAAATTATACTTTCTTTAACATATAGACCTTGAAAAATCAACCAGAAAAATAAATAAATATTTCAAGTAATCCAAGCCATATAAAACAAATGCACTGACTAAACACAGAAATGCAACATACTTAGGACCACATACAAGGTCCATCCAGAAGGCATCCAACCACGAAATATGAAAAATAGAGACATTTATTGAAGAAGACATAACATACAAGAACTACTGTACATAGACAATGATGTCTCAGTCCCCTTCAAAGTAGGCACCTTGGGACCTCACACAGTTCTCCCCATCACCATCAGCTGCCCTGCAGTATTTTCCAGAATCTCAGGGATAGTGTGACATTTCTTCCCTTTCAAAGGTAACTTTAGTTTTAGGAAAAGCCAAAAGTCGCAGGGCACCAAATCTGGGCTGTGGGGGTGGCTGGGTCACCTGGATGATTTCACCAAAACACTCTGCACCAGACAATGTGATGCAGGAGCAGGGAGTTGTGATGAAGCTGTCAATCACCAGTTGCCCATAGCTACAGCCTTCTGAATCATCTGAATGGTTTCTGTGGAGGAATGTTCAAGCCTAATGCAAAATTTGATGCAGGTTTGTTGTTCTACCTGCTCAGTCATTTTGAATGTGATGCCCACATGCTACACATGCTCACTCAGTGGCATTTACAGCCCCACTGACTGGTATGGTAAAGTCGTCATTGTTTACACAGGCACATTCCAGTCCACTCTCCTTGGCTGCCTGGTTACATTAAGTCTGTACAAACTGGAGGCCTCGTATGCTTCAAAATGAGTAGGTTTTTTTGACTAATTACTAATAGAAATAAAAATTCAGATAATTTCTACATTTACTCTCCTTAGAAACTCTGATAGAATGAAGAAAATTTTAAGCACTGATAAAACAGAAAAATGAATAGCACATGGTGTCTTTTTAAGTTCAAACAGCTCACAATCTGCACAGTGAGCAATATGTATGAATAACACTTGCTATAAAGCAATGGCAATTATCATTCACTCATCATTTAACTAGCACAAGTTCAAAGCATCCAAATGTGTTTCTTTATTTATTAATATACTGTAGTTTATTATTAACCCTACTTATTTATAGATAGAATAACTCAATAATTGACAGCCAAATAACTTGCTTATGCTACAAAATTTTAAATTTCAAACCTGGTACTCAAATCTAGGCAATCAGATCTCAGTGCCCTGATCTTCAATAAAAGCAAAGAGAAAATATAAATGTGAGTAGGGGTGAAGAGATTTTTAGGTAGAGTGGAACATTGCTATGGCTGACTTTTCCCTTGAATCAAATGCCCCTAGAAGATAACGGAACATATGTAGAACTCAAAAAGTTAAAAAATAAATAAATCTACATGATTCTTAAGGGTTTCTTTTTCAGTCTGAATTGTTCCACTAATCAGAATATTCTCAAGGTCCATCCATGTTGTCACAACTGGTAGGATCACATTTTTTCTTAGCCTGAGTAGTATTTCATTGTGCACATTTACCCACCTCTTCTTTATCCAATCGTGCATGGGAATGACACTTCAGTTGTCTCCATGTCTTGCCCACTGTGAATAATGCTGCAATGAACATAAGGGTGCTTATATCTTTGTGAAGAAACGTTTTCAAAATTTTGCAGTAGATAACCCGAAGCGGGGTTGCTGGGTCATATGCGAACGCTATTAATATTTTGAGGAGTCTCCATACTGTTTTCCATAGTGGCTGTACCAGTTTACATTCCCCCCCCCCCAGAAGTGAAAGAGGGTTCCTTTTTCTCCACAAACTTTCCAACACTTACCATTACTTGTTTTGTTGATAACCATTCTAACAAGTATGAGTTGGTATCTCACTGTAGTTTTTTTTAATTTTTTCTTCTGTTTTTAAATGTTCACTTACAGTTGTCCTGCTTTTTCCCCAGTACTCTCCCCTGCCCCATCCCCCTACTTCCATAGTCAACAACGCTCATTGTCTGTGCCCATGAGTCCTCTATTCATGTTCCTTGATTTGCCCCTTCCCCTTCTAACCTCATTATCCCTCTGGTTACTGTCAATAAGTTGCTTCCAGCACTTAGCTGGAAATTGTGCTGCTGTAAACATTGGGGTGCGTAGGTTAATTGATGTTTCAGGATTCTTAGGGTACAATCCCAGCAGTGGAATTGCTGGATCAGAAGGCATCTCCATTTTTAGTTTTGAGGAAATTCCATACTGTTTTTCACAGTGGCTGCACCAGTCTGCATTCCCACCAACAGTGTACTAGGGTTCCCTTTTCTCCACAAACCACCTATTGTTTATTTATTTATTTATGATAGCCATTCTGATGGGCATCAAGTGATATCTCATCGTGGTTTAATTTACATCTCACTAGTGGCTAGTAATGTTGGGCATTTTTTCATGTGTCCATGATTTGCATTTTCTTAATGGTTAATGTAGTTGAGAATCTTTTCATACATTTGTATGTCTTTGGAATAAGTGTCTGTTCAGGTTAACTGCCCATTTTTAAATTTCTTTGTTCATTTGTTTTGTGTTGAGATATATTTTAGATATTAACCCCCTGTCTGAAATGCTGTTTGAAAATATCTTCTCTCATTTGGTTGACTATTTTTTTTCTGTTTTGTTGGTTGTTTCTTTTGCTATGCAGAGCTTTTTAGTTTGGCATGGTCCCATTCATTCATATGTGGGATATAAAACTGAAAGCAACAAATGAAAAAGAAACAAACAAAAAAAACAAACAAAAATGCATAGCCAGAGGCCACAGTATGGTTATTACCAGAGAGAAAGGGATTTGGGGACTAACAAAGTTTAAAGGGGGTCAAATGTATGGTGATGGAAGATGATTTGACTCTGAGTGGTGTCTACAAAATGCAATATGCAGATCATGTGTCATAGAAATATATTTAACATCTATATAAATGTATTACCCAATGTCACCCCAATAAATTAAATTTAAAACATATATATTTTTTTAAATGTACATCTAGACTTATCAATCTACTACATAGGTGGCAAACACAAGGCCCGGGGACGAATCCGGCCCTCCACCTTATTTTATCCAGCCCAGCACCTTGTTCTTACCCAGCGTCAGCGCTGAGCTCTCACTCAACTGCTAAGGGGGAGTTACATTTACACAGTCCTAAAATTACACTAGGCCCTTTGAAGGCAACCACGAGGCTGATGTTGCCCCCAGTGAAGATGAGTTTGACACTCCTGATCTACTGGGATAAACCTTCAAAATGAAAAGAAAACAAAAAGCATTTTTAGAAAATAATGCCTTCGAGAATTTATGTCCAGCAGACTTGAACTACAAGAAATAGTCAACAAAGTCCTTTACAGTGAAGAGAAATTGATACCATATGGAAGTCCAGATATTCAGGAAGAAAAAAAAGCACCAAGAAAGTGAAAACCGAGAGTAACTAAAAATTGTCTTTTTATTATATTTTTTGAATAGTGCATATTTGTATTCACCTGCATAAAATTTAAAAAAAAATATTATTGACTGAAATGAAAATGATACTAATGCATCCTGCAGGGTATACCATATCAATAAGTAAAATAGGATACAAAACACAAAGGGTGGGAAAAACATAATGGGAATTACACTGATGTGAAATTTGCACATTGTTGTTGAAATAGTCTAATAGTATTGAAAGGTTCAATGTGACAAGTTAACCATTCATACAGTGAACTTTAGAAACATGGTTCAATAAAACTTTCTGGATGATTAAATATACTATTAGTCTATGGTATCCAATCCTGAACTCCTCATAACGTGTGGTTAGCTAGCCTTTAAAGGTGGTGAGGGCAGCTGCATAATTGAAATTTTAATGATATTTAATGTTAATTAATTTAGATTTTGATTGAAATGCCTATATGTAGCTAATGGCTATTCTATAGAAAATTCAGATATCAAACAACCACTAAAATTAAAAACAAAGTGGTACAGCCAAAATGTCAATACAGCAGTTAAAAGAGAATAATAAAAGATAATTATTCGAAAAGATGGGAGAGGAATAAGGGACAAAAAGGACAAAAAGCTTCTGTAGCCAAAAACCAATAAATATACAGGTGTTAGACTTACACACATATCAATAATTTGATCATGTAAATAAATTACACACTCATTTACAAGGAAGGCATTTTCAGACTTGATAAGAAAGCAGAAAGTCATGGCTTATGTTCTACTGTTGACCACAACTCCCACTGCTCACGACTCAGCTGAAGTTTCAGTCCTGATTGTTTGAGTTGTGAAGGACGAGTGACAGGTAAAATCCCATTTTCGTTAACAAGCAATCCAGTGGGTCTCTATTAAAATATATAAATGTACATAAAACATACCTTTAAGTGTACATATGTATTCATGCATGGATATATCATACATCTCTACATACACATACAATTTCAAGCAACACGTTCTTCATTTATATTATTTACATGGCCTCTTTGCCATGTTTATTCTAAATCTATGTGAACTGGACCAAATATGTAAGCACATACAAAAACGTAAGTAAGTTCTGTGGAGGCAATAATCAGTAAGGATAACATAAGAGGTCTTTATCTGTTCTGCCTTCTGTGGATGCTGCAGTGTTGTCTGCAAGGGTCAAGCTAAATTCTTCCTGCATACCTCATTACCGCAGATGCAGGAGAACTTGATTTTAGAATATAAAGAGGCCAATAAACAGATATAAGTGACTGTACACAGACTTTTATATTTGCACCCCAGATTTAGGGTGATTTATTCTGTAGACTTTTCAGATGTCATATAATGGTAGGGGATTTGGGAGGAATAAACTCTGAGATCTTTATGTACTTCCAAATGTAAAAAACAAAGGCCCTAAGGATGTAATTTCAGTTCTGCAATAATTACAATAATAATCATAATAATCTAACATTTAGAAACTGTTTACGTGACTAGTGATGCTGTCCAACCTTTAGGCACTTCTGAGCCACACTAGATGAAGACTTGTCTTGGGTCACACATTAAATACAGTGCAACACGTAATCACACACAAAAAAAACTTCATAACGTTTTAAGTAAATTTACAATTTTGCATTGGGCCACATTCGCAGCCATCCTGGGCTGTATGTGGCCGACAGGCTGCAGGTTGGACACCCTGTAGGCTTTCTATATAATAAATCACTGCATACTCAAAAATTCCTTTGCAGTGATTACAATTGATCTTTAAGAAAAACAAAATAGTGAATAAAGAGGTTAAATGATATATCCAAGTCTACAGAAATTAAGGAGTGAAGTCAAGGTCTTAAATTTTGATACACTGTTGGGAGAGCCAAGTAAAGGGTCTCACATGGAGTCATGAGATTTTGCCTGACTTTCTCTGAAACTAGACTACTGGAGGGAGTATTGGGGCAAATCAAAGCCTCCTTTCTCCCTATTCATTCTTGTCTTGCAGAATATTTAATTTCCCACTACATTCCAGATTCATCCTCTTTTAATAAGACTGATAATATTCCACCCTGGCTGGTGTGGCTCAGTGGATTGAGTGCTGGCCTGTGAACCAAAGGGTTGGAGATTCAATTCCCAGTCAGGGCACATGCCTGGTTGTGAACCAGGTCCCCAGTTGGGGACACATGAGAGGCAAGCACACATTGATGTTTCTCTCCCTCTGTTTCTCCTTCCCTTCCCCTCTCTCTAAAAATAAATAAATAAAAGCCTTTTTTAAAAGACTTAAAATATTCCACACTCTCCCCTTTTAGTTACATTGCCACAAATGGAAAATCATTCCAGATATTTCTATAGCCCAGAACCCTCTGCTCCCAAGTATTGCCCTGAAGATAGAGGAAGGAATAAGCCCCCTTGAGTCATTTCTCTTTAACTTTGCCCTCCTCACCTTACAATGTTGTTTTTCATATCCTTATATATTTTTGTTTCATTATATATTTTTGAGATGGCTTTGATACTTTCCCAGCAATGTGATTACAGAACATGGCAGGGAAAACAAACTGACAAAGAAATGTTAACAAATATTGTTCATGTGGGTACAGGCTGGTCACATAGTTGGTCATCAAGTTAAAAGACAACCTCTTCACAAGAGCCTGGAAACGTATACACCTCATCATGACAGGTTATATCTAGCGTGGTCAAAATCGTAAATGTTAAATATGTGTAAGGCAGGATGTACTGAACACGGTGACATCAGCCTGCTTTTCAGAGCATTCTAAGGATTACTCTATTCTGAGCCCTATCTCTTCTTACTAGCTGCCTTGTTAAAAATCTGTTCTTGCAGTTCTTTTCTGTATTATGGAAATGAATGCTGAAGGTTTTAAATTAAGGAACTAGTAACAGAATAATTGAGGACAAAACTATAACATTTCCTACACGGAGCATAAAAATTTAAGTCCTTGTTCTTTGTGAAATCCAATTTAATATTCCTTCCACTCAACACACATATAGTCACACATAGCACATCGCACACACAAATTAACACATTCCACTTTGGGCCAAAGACGATTCATTTTAATATCAGTTTCAGCTCTGTGAACTACAAAAGCATTTTTATGTGTCTTGTAGTTTATATTGCCTGTATTGTTTCTGTTGGATTTTCTCTTGGATATCTATACTGCATAAGAAAACAGCAAGGGATATAGGTGTACAAAACAACAATCATTTTAATGTGCTCACGACTTTATGATTCAGAATTTGGGTGCTCATAACAGTGACTATCTTTGCTCCACAATGACTGAGTCAGGTGGCTCAGACAGTTGGAGGTGGCTGTGATGGAGTCAATGGGACCACATGTCTGGAGGTATTAGTTCTCTGGCTGTTGGCTGATCCAAAATGTCTTACTCATCACGTGTCTGACACCTGGGCTGTGGGACAGTCTGGCTGGACTAGATGAGGCTACCTTGGCGGCACCTTCTCTCATGTCCTCTCTCTCCTCCATCTCTCTCTCCAGTAGGACAGTCTCAAGGTTTTTGTACGTTTTACAGAGAGGCTGGCTTCCCTAGTAGCCACATTTCATGATAATCTGGGCAGGAGCTACAAGGTTCCTTGTGAAATAGCTTTAGAAACCCCACAATATAACTTTTGTTTCCACACATTTCATTGATTGAGTAAACAATTAGGGCAACCCCAAATTCAAGTGGAATAGAATTAGACTTTTCCTCTTAATGGGAGTAGTAGCAAGAATTTATAATTTTGTTTTGCTTTATTTTTTGGCTATTTTATTTTTAATCATACAGCGGTGTTAGCTATAATTATCATATTGTACATTGCATCCAAGTATTTAATTTTCTGGGGTGCAGTTACAACAGAATTTAGTGTTTCTGTTTCCTTCAGGTATCTTTCCAGAAGTGGAGTTGCTGGATGATAGGGTAGTTCTATTTTTAAAATTTTGAGTAATCTCCATACTCTTTTCTATAGTGACTGTTCCAATTTGCAATCCCATGAGCAGCTCACAAGGATTCCATTTTTCCCCGGATCCTCACCATCTGGTCGTTCCTTGTCTTTTTATTTTGAGTGCATTCTCACAAAAATGCAGCGATATCTCACTGTGTCATTGATTCATATTTTCCTAAAGACTCCTGCTGTTGAGCACTTTTTTCATGTGCTGCTTGGTCATTGTACATCTTTTTTGGAAATAAAGGGTCTATTAGATGCTTCGCCTATATTTTTAATTTGATTATTTGGTTCTGCTGTTTGTTTTTTCTATCAAGATTGATGAGTTCCTTATATATTTTGGATATTAACCCTTTTATCAGGTACATGATTTGAAATATTTTCCCATTCTTTAGGTTATCTTTTCATTTTGTTGATCACTTATTTACTGTGCAGAAGCTTTTTGGTTTGATGTCATCCTACTTGTGTGTTTTGAGTCAAGTCCAGTCCAGTCCCACGTGACTCAACAGTTAAGGATTTGCCACCTTCGTCCCACACCTTAAAAGGAAACAGGTTTGATCTCTTTGAACCTTTCAGTGAAAACCAGAATGTTTACTATATCTTTATACTCAGAGTTTTATAGATACTATATGTTTGGAACTATTAGCAGGAGTTGATGACATCACTAAACTCCCAATGAATGTTGTTTTCATATCATATCCTATTTATCTTAATAAGATGCCATAGATTCAGAAAATCTCAATCAGGTGACAAAATAGACTATAGGGAAATAAAAGCAAACATAAAGAAGCATGAGAAAAAGAGTGAAATAATTGGTAATTGTATGTTATTTTTGTTATTACATGTTAACTTAGATAAATAACATAGGTTCAAAAATGTTATTTTGTGCCTGGCTGGTGTAGCTCAGTGGGTTGAGCGCGGGCTGGGAACCAGACAGTCCCGGTTCGATTCTGGTCGGGGCAAATGCCTGGGTTGCGGGCCGGGTCCCCTGTGAGGGCCATGTGAGAGGCAACCATGCATTGCTGTTTCTCTCCCTCTCTGTTTCCCTCCCTTCTCCTCTCTCTAAAAATAAATAAATAAAATCTTTAAAAAAAAATGTTATTTTGTTTTATTTTATCTTTTTAACTTTTTTTATTGTTGTTCAAATACAGTTGTCTCCATTTTCTCCCTACAACTCCTCTCAACTCCAGCCACCCTCACTTTCCGCCCTTAGTCCTACTCAACTTTGGTTTTGTCCATGTTTAATATCAATCAATTAAACACATTCTTTGTACAGGATTCAGTCACATTGAATCCATATATACATGGAAGCAACATTTTATGAGTCATATATTTTTACATTAATAGATTTCAGAAGGCAAGCTCTTTCAAAAGCGGTCATGAGATTTTCTGCTTTTTTAGAGTCATATATTTATTCAGTATAAATTCTTATAAGTTAATTTTAAAGAAAAATAGTAATATTATCAATAGGAAGAGAAAAGAAATGAAGTAAAGGCAGCACAACTTGCCCCCAATTCCATTTAAGAATATTTTTAGTGTGCTCTTGCCTTTACCAATTAATAACTGTGTAAATTACAGATTTTAATTTTAGGTGTTATATAAGTTTTCTTGTACTTTTTTTTTAAGTGGTTTTTCATTAAGTACTGATGTGCCTTTGGCTTATTTTTTTATTTTAATTTTTTTGTTGTTCAATTATGGTTATTTGCATCCTCTCCCTTCCCCTCCTCCCTTCCCCTCCAGCCCCACCTCCCCCCGCAGCCTCCCTCCTCCCTCTTAGTTCTGTCCATGTGTCCTCTACAGTGACTCCTGAAAACCCTTCTCCCCTTTGGCCTATTTTTTAACCTAAAAGAATTACATGCTTACCAGTTGAGAATAAAAATAGAAAATATATGGAAGATGATTATAATTTGTTGGTTGTCCTCACTAGTAGAACAAAATGCATTATATTCATAGACATGGGAAGGAATATATACACAGGTGTGTATATACAAACAAACACATATATCTATATAGTTAAATAGCTTCAAAGAATACTTTGTGTCTCACAATCAATACTCAATTAGAAAATTTCTATAATGATGCACATAAGGTTAAGTTATTCTTATTTGGTTTTCTACTATGAAATAAGAGTCATAAGTATTTTTCAGTATAATACAACTCTTCCATTTTCTTAATAATTTTTAGTTGATAAGCAGATAGTGTTTTGGTAATGTAAACAACATTACATTTTATAGAATTTACTTAATTAGAATTGGATTCCATGTCTTGCATACATTCAATTTCATTGTTATACATAGTGTTTATAATTCTGTCAGCTGTCATCAATGCATATTTTTAATTTAAAACATTATTTTTTAAAAATGGATAATCTATTTATTTTTATGAATAAGTTGGAAATAAAATACATTTTAATTGAACTTTATAGGATGGTATAAGCAGTGACATTATCCTGTTTCAAAATGCATGGAAAATTCAGAGTATGGGCAAATTTTAGAACATTATCACATTATATCTCTTCAATTATATGCATATTTTGTGTTTTGTTTTTATTAATAACTGAATTATTATATAATTTTAATATTAAAAATCATAGTCATACAAAATACATACTTATTAATCCCTGAAGACATTCTCAATTTATTCACCTTTTTTTTGCCAAAATGTTCCCAAAGTAGGTTGTATGTAAGGATCAAATGGCCAATGAAAATGAAAGACATAATGCTCCTCAGAGAAATTATTTTGTATCTGCATGTATCTGTGTGTGCATACTTTTGTGTGTACGTATCTCACACATATCACATTTAATATTCTAAGATCTTAATGTTACTGTCAGTATTTAGCTAGAAAAGGAGAGCAAAGGAAACTAGGCATTGAGCTTCATAAACTGGGGAGCATGAGCCTGTTTGCTGCATCAGGAAGTTACAGCTCCCCACTCCAGGGAATTATAGCCTTGCTCCACCAAAGGGATTAGCACTCCTCCCCTGTCCCTCTAGTATGGATTGTTGGGGAGCACAGGGTGAGGCGCTGGACCATAGAGGACTGTCAATCTAACTATGTGGGTATAAACCCATCCAAAACCCACAAAAACCTTGGAAGTTCATCGGTTATTTTATAAAAACACTTGGCCTGTCCCAAACCCAAACTCATATAATCCTAGAGGAACAAAGAAACAATCTCTCTCTTCGTTTTTCTTGCCCAGTGACCTGCCCTCACATGGTGCAGGCACCTGTTTTCTCCATGGCCATTTGGCCCTAGCAGCAGCAGGGCCCACGGCTATGCAGATTCCACATGCAGTCCCCAGGAGGGAGCCTGGATACCGCAGCACAGCCATGGACTGCACTGGAAACACACACTAAGCTAGCAAGAAGCTGGACTGGACTGGACTTTAACGTGGAACACAAACTCTGGACAGTGGCCATTATCCAAGCCATACTGAAGACAAGATTGGACTTTTCTGCACGTGGTGGAATGGGCAAAAATGAGACATTGGGAAGTCAGGAGGAAAACCCCCTAATTTTATATCATCAATAAAGTTCACCACAAAACCTCATTCTCCCATTCAGGTCTCAGGAAATTCTTTTCCTATACATACCACAAAAACTCATGTTCCATTGATAACAGTGTTGCTGAATTAAAAATAATATAAAATGTATTATTTTAAATTGTTTACTTTTTATATTTTAAAATGTATCTTTTTAACTATTTATTTATTTATTTATTTTTAGAGAAAGGAGAAGGGAGAGAGAAAGAGCAATGCATGGTTGCCTCTCAAATGGCCCTCACCGGGGACCTGGCCTGCAACCCAGGCATGTGCCCCGACTGGGAATCGAACCGGGACCTTTTGGTTCCCAGCCCGCGCTCAATCCACTGAGCTACACCAGCCAGGCCTCTTTTTAACTATTTGATAATTGATTATTCATATAAAGAATAAGACTTTCTCATGGGTCTAAGGTCTATCTGACTTCTCATGGAGCAACAAAAAAGGGTTATTTAAATATATTGAGTATATTACTCTTTTGCTTCTAGAAAGTACAATATAGTTAATCCTTTGTTATTCCCTTAGTAATGGTCCCTAATAAGTATAAAGACTATGTTTTAAAGTGATATAACTAGAATAAAATTCTAAACAATATTTAGAATTTTGTTACAGCAGCTTAAGCTTAATATTTTCTTAAAAACAGTTCATAAGTTGTAAAGCTTAGGTTTAGGTTACAGTTTCACTTATCTCTCTTACTGTCAAAAAATGCATTAACTCCAAATCATTTTATAAAATAATTAGCAAGTATAACAAATAAGATTTAGACCTCAAGGTAATGTTTAAGTTGTTCTGACAAACAATATCCTTTATGGTAATACAGTATAATCAATAAGTTATATTTTACCTTCCTTTAGCAGGTCATTTAATGAAACATCAAAACAAATCAGTACAAATTATATTATTCTTGTTGGTGATTGTATTCTTTATTCTGATATACAGACACAAAGTCTAACTTTTAATCTCAATTTAATAGAAAGGATTTTTATTGTCCAAGTAACATGGCAACTCATATTTCCACTAAATATTAGTAAACCTATAAAATAAGCATCTTTAAGGTAACAGTTAACAATGAAGTTTGTATTAGATAATAATCTACTTTCAGAATTATAGGAAAAAATCTTTGAGGTGTATTTTGATACTCAGTTTCAACTCCCTTCTCCCACCAACTTTAATATTTAAATAAAAATGTATGTTCTCAGGTTCACCACCTACCTATTCTGAAGTCACAAAAAAAGTCAGATACAGGTCCATAGTAATTTTGAGGAGTTCCACTATATTCCTCTTGATCTCAAAGTCTGAAGGCATGTGCAGACTATACACTTTACATATCCAGGAAAGACGCACGGAGAAAAAGCACCAGCCACTGACCACTAGCTGCAAACACAGAAAGTGAAAATGAAGGCTGTCCTATAAACAGTCTGCAGTTTGAAGGTGTGCCTTCTAACGCCGGTACCACTGTCCAAGGATAGAGCACACATGGTCAGCGCATTTAAGAAAGTATGGGCAATCGACTGACCACTGAAGTATACTGGCAGGTGTGAACCCCAAAAAGTCAAGATGAAAGTTTTTGAATATCCAAACAAAACAAAACAAAAACAACAAAAAACTAGAGAACTCAGAAATTCAGTGAACATATACTATGGAATACAAGATACACATTATTCCAAAAAAATTGCTAAACAAATAGTAACATGGACAAAGATAAACATACAGAGTAGATAGAAGAAAGGGTAGAAGAGTTTAATATCAGGGTTTCTACAATATGTTATCTAAAATCTACAATGTCCTGTTTTTAACAACAAATCACATGGCATGCAAAGAAATAGGAAAGTATGCACATATAGGTGAAAAATAGAAAGAGACAACAGAAAATTTCCCTTAGGAGGCTGAGATTTTGGACTTAGAAGGCAAAGAATTCAAGTGGGCATTACCAATATGTTTAGAAAGGAAAGGAAATCATGTCTGTGGAATTGAGGAAAATATAGTAGTGATGTCTCACCAAATAAAGAATTCCAAATAAACATATTTTTTAAAGGAGCCAAATATAAATTTGGGAGTTGAAAAGTATGGTAACTGAAATTTTTTAAAAAATTACTAACCATTGGTAGAGCTCAATACCGGGTAGAGTAGAAAAGAGCCAGCGAATATGAACATAGTTCAATAGAGATTATCTGGGCTGAGAAGTAAAAAGAAAATGAAAAGTGAACAGAGTTAACAGAACTGAGGGATATCAGGAGCACCAGTATGCACATAAAGGCAGGCCCAGAAACAGAAGAGAAAGGGGCAGAAAAGACACTTGAAAAATTGTGGTGAAAATGTCTTTAATTTGAAAGAAAACATGAAATCTACATATTGACATATTCGAGAACCTTAATGAGATACAAGTAGGAGAAACACAAATATATATGCCCTGTGCATTATATTCAAAATGTTTAAAGATCCAAAAAAAAAAAAAAAAAATGAAAACAGGAGCAGTAAAATGACTTATCACATACAGAGAATTGTCAGTAAGTTGACTTTTCTTCAGAAACCACAGAGGCAAAAAAACTGTGAGATGACATTTTTAAAGTGTTTAAAGAAAAGAAAGTCTGCTTTAAAAAAAAAAGAATGTCAAATGCAAATACAAAGTTGGCTGAAAAGTCCATATGGTTTTCTCTGTAAAACAAAAGATACATTTTTCATTTACACCAATAACTTTATTGATTTGGATATTTTGCATGCATCAACTATCTCCTGTGTGGTAAAACATTAATTATTCTCAATTAATGTCTCGAGTTGATCACTATCAACTTCAACTGGTCTACCCAACCATGGAGCATCATCCGGAGAGAAAACTCCAGCATGAAATTCTGCAAACCACTTTTGACAGTTCAATAAGTCACAACAACTTCTCTATACATTGCACAAATCTTTTTTGGCATTTCAGTTGCATTTTTACCTTTCTTGAAATATAAAGCATACTATGCCAAAAATGTTGTGTATTTTCTTCCATCTTCAATATTAAAATGGTTATACAATTAAAATAATTTTTCACCTTTAATTTTCTTCCTCATGATTCCAGTTGTTAAAACCAAAATTTGAAGCCACTGACTTATTTATTATAAAAAATCAACATACATGTAACATTTTAATTTCTTGTTACTGGAACTCAAAGAGAAGATAATGAGTATGCCCTTATGCATGTGGGCAGGCTTTTCGACTGATTAAAAAAATATATCAACCAAAGAAAGCTTAGTATAAAAGAAGACATTTAAAAAATGAAACATTTTTCAAAATTATTGAGATATTGAATTAATATCTTGTAAAAAGAGAAGTGAGACAAAGAGAAATGAACGAGTAGCTATTAGAAATCAAATAAGAGCTGAGAACATGAAAAATACAGCATCCAGTACAAATAACACCTCTTTTTTATTACAAAATCATAAGCATGTAACTCTGTAAGACAACATCACACTCAAGCACACCATGTGACATTTTAGGTGAAATGTTCAAATTAAAACTATAAATTACTACTCCCATATTATTACCCTACCTACCATATTCAGGCGTTACTTCTGCCAGACCCTGTGTCTTTTAATAATCACAGGACAGCAAGGGTTAGCACTCCTGGTCACGCCATGCCAGCTGCTACTGTTGTGCTCAGCAATCATTAGCCTATTGAGTCCTCTACCTAACCTCTGATAAGGTACTAGTATTAGCTTCAGTGTAGAGGCGAGGGGTCCAAAGCACAGAGGGCTTACATATTTGCCCTTGTTTGCTCAGCAGTAAGGGGTAGTCCTGGAACTCAGTCCCGGCCAACTTTGCCCCCACGTCTCCACGTTCGGCCACAACACAAGGCTCTCATCACACCAAAGCCAGCGATAGGATCTCCCAGAAGTCTTCGAGAACTCAGCCTTTGGGAACAAAAGAAAGTTGCATCCTCCTTTATTACAGTTAAAGGAAATAAATTGCTCATATGTTGATACTATAAAAAAAATGGTTATACAAAACTGCACTAATTTTGATAAGTTTTTATTAAATGCATGCTGTTATGAAAGCTGTCATGATACAATCTAACAAAACTGTTTTGTATAAGGTTAAAGACAACTAAGCACTACTAGAGCCATCTTATGGGGAAAAGCTAATACATTTTTTGGCCCACCCAATAAGAATAATAAGCAAACAATAAAGGTTGTCATTTAGACTTTGCAAGTAGATTTATTCCTATCCCGACAAAATCTCATGAAAGTCATTTAACACACCTTGGAAAATAACTGATAAATAAGTCAACTACTTTGAAAACGGTTATGCCCAGAAAAAAGAAGGAAAGCGAATTTCTAGAAAGTGATATTAGGCAAATGGAGACAATGAAGAAAACATCAACTTATTAAAAATAAAAATCCCACCAAAACTGGGACTTCTCGGTTGTGTATGATGAAATTACAATTGTAACAAATCCAGATTACCACCAAAATTGACCACTGTGAATGCACAGCAGTTCAATACGAGCATACTTTATTAAAAACTGCCAAATTCTGGAGGGATCTGGTAGGAAGAAAAATATACAACTAGAGAAAAATCCGTGTCTTTTTAACAGAGTGAAGAGTGTCAAACCCCAACTTTGTATTGGACAGTTAAAAGTAGGCAATCAGCGTTCCTGAGATTGACAAACAGATTCCATATCTTTAAGAAACACAATCTCCTCTATTTGCAAACATACTTATATTTTTTAGAGACATACCATGCACAATACAAACATTTTTGCCCAAATTCTTAGTGGAAAGTAAGGATGCACATTATACATGGGTATAATGACTACATACTATGAGTATGATAATCCCATGTACAATGTGCACAAAAACGTGGGTGCACATCATACATGGCAAAATACAGTATTTCCATGAGACAAGTCTTATAAAGCAAAGCTCACTGATGTAGAAAGTTATACCTGAATTGAGTTAAGTTGATTTGCTCAGATGGCTGAGTTTTTTTCACTCTTGATAAGAACTACCATTCATCCTGGCTGGTGTAGCTCAGGCTGGGAACCAAAGGGTCCCAGTTTGATCCCCAGTCAGGGCATATACCTGGGTTGTGGGCCAGGTCCCCAGTGAGGGCCATGTGAGAGGCAACCATACACTGCTGTTTCTCTCCCTCTCTTTCTCCTTCCCCTCCCCTCTCTCTAAAAATAAATAAAATCTTTAAAAAAAAAAAAAAAAAAAAGAACTACCATCCAGAGATTTGTATTTTAGAAAATAGTCCAGATAAAAGTTCTTGGAGACCAGCCCTGCTGGTGTAGCTCAGTGGATTGAGCGTGGGCTGGGAACCAAAGGGTCCCGGTTCAATTCCCCATCAGGGCACATGCCTGGGTTGCGGGCCAGGTCCCCAGTGAGGGCCATGTGAGAGGCAACCATACGTTGCTCTTTCTCCCTCCCTTCTCCTCTCTCTGAAAATAAATAAATAAAATCTTTAAAAAAAAAAAAGTTCTTGGAGACCAGATATTTGTATTTGAAACGTAGACAGCCTTTTCCTTAAATGTCTTCCGGTTGGAGACTGTGCACCTTAAAAGAGGATTCTCTTGAAGCATTGTGGGTGAAGATTGTATTGCCTATTGTTTTTAGGGAGAGAAACTTTCATCCTTGTAAAAGAGGGAGATAGACCTTCATACTGGTAAGACAGGGATAAAATATCCTTCATCTCATAAGTGAGGGGGATAAAACTTTCATCCTCATAAAAAATGGGGAATACAGTACTGGGTACCTGAGTGAGGCATGAACATCGTCCATGCTCACCAGCCTCAGTCCCAGACCAAAACCCAGGATGGCCTGTGACCCATTTTCCAGCATGTCCCACAGCCCATGCCATACCCCTCCCACACCAGGGCTGAAGCCTTCCCAAAGTAAAGTAAAGCTTTACCAACTGTCAGTGTTGATCAGACACTGCACTTGTTGGGTTTAACTCCACACAAGTGATTCCAATGACCTCCGTCCTTTAGTAGTTGGACAAGCAAACTTTTGCCCTACCTTTCATATCCCCAAGAGTTCAGGATCTTCAGGAGGCCTACCAAAGTGAGGCAGCCTCCACTAGGAGTGGAGGGAGCACACCCATTAACCTGGCCAAACTGAGATTTAACACTCCAGGTCCAGGAGGTAAATCCTTCTGCTTTCTCTAGGGAGGGAGTAATAAACATTTAGTCAGTCTCCAAGATCATTGAACAATTACATCTGAAGCTCTTTTACTTATTAGGTACACTTGTAAAATCATAACTGGAGACAAGGAGCTTGCTTCCCTAGAAGCTAGACAGGCTACTGTTTTTGCAAGAGATACTGGAATTTACCAGACTTCAAGCTACATGGTTGTAGCTGGGAGCAGAGCTTTCAGCTGTAGCTCCAGCTGCCTTAGCAATTCAGGATCGATATGGACAGCACCCTGGCAACAGCTATGGCTGGCAGTTTTCTTCTCTACCTTCTCTCACATGGTGCGGGCCCGAGGCTGTGGAGAGGCAGCCATGCTGCCAGTGTGAAGGCAGAGAAGAATGAGATGGGCATTGGAGATGAATGAGGCTGCAACATGTCCTCTGCAAGATGTTGGGCTGCGAGCCATACCCTAAACCCTTAGCCATGCAACTGAAGAAGAGGGGAGTTCTTCCCCAAGCTACAGTGTGGACGGTGGATTTAAGTAAGTGCGGTCTAAGCCACCAGAATGGCAGACCTGCATTGCGCAGTCTGATCCATGGGGAGATGGACGGGGGGATGGGCGAGGTGGGGGTCAAAAGGAAATGAAGCCGCTGGGCATGCATGGGGCTTCACACACCAGGAGTAAAATCCGAAGCAACAGAGGGTGCACACCTGAGCTGTGCAGGCCTGGAACAGAGAAGTTAAACCAGAAAAAGCTCAGGCAATGTCAGAGAGGTAGAGAGAAACTAGTTAAGTGAAGATTGAGCAGTTTTCTTATGACAAATAACAGCTCCTCTGACTCCTGGCTGACTCATCAAATGTTGCTGGTGGAAATCAGTATCTTCCACAGAATTGGGAGGAAAGCAGGCCAAGGACCCACACCTGGGAGACTGCGGTGTAGCAAGGTTTATTGGGGTGGAAATCTGTCCCTGAGTTTCCAATTTCCCATCTTGGTCTCCATCCCACCATGGAAAAATTCCAACCATGTCCTCAGCAAGGCCAAAACACAAGCGAGCATCCATAGTCTGTTTAATATTAAAGTTTAGTCCTTTAGAGCCCACGCAGTCTGTTGTGGGCCCCAGTAGCTGCTGCATCTACATGGCTGCATGTTCCTAGGTGAGGGGGCGGGAATGAATAGGGTGAGTGCATTACTGGGGGGGGGGAGGGTATTGAGTGAGAGACAGTTTCTTTGTTCCCCTGGGATTATATCAGTTTGGGTTGGGATAGACCAGTTGTTTTATCAAAATAATCAATGAACTTTCCAAACTTTCAAGAGCTTTTTGATGGGTCCACCCCCTAGTCTGAGACAGGCTTTTGTTGTCAAGCACCTCCTCCAGCGTCTCCCCAGCATCACAGTGCCAGAGGGGATAGGTAAGAATATCAATGCCTTTGCTGGAGCAAGCCTGTAATGCCTTGTGCTGTCAAGCCTAGCCTGCCCGTGAAGCAAACAGGCTCATGCTCCCCAGTTGATTAAGCTCAATGTCTAATTCCTTCTGCTCTATCTTTCTTAATAATTAGCTAACTACCTACAGTAACATTATCAATTATATACTTCACTCTTCCAAGTCTCTAAATGATTAAAATTTTTTCATGAGTTAATTTGCTGTTTGTTGAGGAAGTGTTTCCTGAGCTCCTTACTCCATCATTGTGGAAACCTCTGTTTCCCTTAGTTCTTTTTTTAATAATATGTGTATTATAATCACATATATTGTTTACTATTATTTGATGTGTAAATACCACTATTGTATTTCCCAGTATTTATATGCAAATTGAAGTTTAAGTACTAGGTTCACATGAGTAATAACCCATTTTGATTTTGTTTTTGTCTTGTTTTGTTTTAGCCTACATAGGTATATAGTGAGATATTTTTGAAGTTGTGCAGAATCTAGTGAATTTTTTTCTTTTTGTGTGGCTTGATATGCATTGCAAGATATTTAAAATTTTTTTCTAACATTCCCTAAATATCAGTAGCCCCATCCCAATCATTGTGACTTTTAAAACCCTTAATAAATTTTTCAAAATATACAATTTTATAAGATTATGGTCATACTATAGATATATTCTGTAGTTTGTGTGTATATAACTATTACATATATTTGACAGAATGCATTGTCAGTGTGTTCAGATCTCTCTCATTCTTTTAAACTGCTGAGTATTAAGTTGGCCTCTGTTAAATTTTCCAGGTAGAATTGATTTTGTTGGCTTTTATTTAAAAACTTTGAAAATTACTTGCTATTAAAATAATTATTAATTACTATAATTATTAGATCAAATAACTTATTTTAAACATATAATACTTTTTAGCTTAAATTTTACTTTTCAAAACCTAATTTCTTTGCATTTTCATAGCCTGCTAAGATCCTGATATTGTATTTTAAGATAGGGAACTGAGGATCAACCAGCCATCACAATTTGAAATGATTGTACAAGATTTAAGGTCAGAGGTAAGTGCAGCATTATTTACAAAAGCGAAGTTATGGAAACAACCTGAGTATCACCTGACAGATGAATGGATAAAGGAGATGTGAAATATATATTATATAATATATTCATATAGTATATATTACATTTATATATTATATATAATATACATATATTGATATACTAATATATGTAAAATAGAATATTGCTCAGCCATTAAAAAGAAGGAATCTTGTAATTTCTGACATGAAAGGAACCTGATGGCATTAAGCTAAGTGGAATAAGCCAGATAGAAAAAGACAAGCATTGCATGTACTTCATGGTATCACTTTTACGTAAAATCTAAAAAAAAAAAAAAAAAAAAAAAAAAAAAAAAAAAAAAAAAAAAAAAAAAAAAAAAAAAAAAAAAAAAAAAAAAAAAAAAAAAAAAAAAAAAAAAAAAAGAATCAGACTTCCTGCCGGGGATTGGAGTGTTTGGGGTGGGGCATAAGGAGAGGCTGGTGAAATGGTATAACTTCACCTGTAAGATGAATGGGATCTTTAAAACACAATAGCTGTAGTTAATAATAATGTAAATTAAAAATTGCCAAGAGAGTAGAACTTAAATTTTCTCACACTCAAGGAAGGATAAATATGTGAAGTGATGGATGTGTTAATTACTCAATGCGGGGAATCATTTTACAATATATGTATTACCAAATTATTACATCCTATATTTTAAATATCTTACAATAATGTCAATTATAACTCAATCAACCTAAAAATAAAAAAAAAAATAGAAGTAAATTTGAAGCCAGGTTTCATGCCTATTTCTTTGTGTTCTATAGCTAGGCCACTCTCCTGTGTTCTGAATTATACACTTCACATCTCTATTGATAACCTTGAATTCTGGTGTTTTAAGGTATTCCTGCCTTCATCCAACTGTCCTTAGAAGGAACTGGTATGCAAGTTGAAATGCCTCTTTCCAAAAAGGACCGTAAGTGACTACATTGTTCAAAAAGTGGGAAAATGTCTGTTCTCCTTCCTACAAGACCTGATTCTGTTTGTCAACTGCAGTTGTGTAGATCAAACTTGAGGACACACGAAATTCACTGTGAAGTCGCAAGCTGCAGGACCCGTGGCATTTATGTCTACAGTTAGTTTCAGCACTGAATCTGAAATGTTTCTGTTTATTCTGAAAAAATTTGTAACAGGCATTTTGTTTTAACTGTATGTTTAATGTCAGAGAATAAATAAAGATAATTTTTTAAGAAATACCGTAATTGTTTGGAAAACAGTAAAAACATTAACAATTCTTGTAATGAGTATAAAATTGTACATTGTTCTTCTAAACACAAGCATTTTTTGATATAGAACTATACCAGATGTCTATTAGATATACTGTACTTATATTTCTTTGAAGTCAATATTTTGTAGGCAAAGTCTTTATTTATCTCGCATAAATTATTTGATATCCAACTGAAAAAAAAAGGCTAGTTAATGGTATAAAAGCATTAGAACATAAATTTCCATTTCCTGGAAATTTTATTATCCCCTAATCACATCTTTGCAGAGACTACACAACACTTTTTTGAGATTAAGTGTGTTTTCAGCATAAGCTCCCAAGTAATAATTGAAGAATTATTGTCCTAACTGGGACTCTGAAGTGGATATAATTTTGTATTTCTGTTTTGGTAATACTAGTTCTTATCTAAAACAGTCACCCATCGAAGAAAATAAAGACAAAGAGTGGCATGATTTGACTTTAAAATATTTTTTTTCCATTTAATGATCAAGAGCTCATTTTGGTTTTATGCTTCATGTGGTACCTGAATAAAGCTCATTATACTTCCTAATTTTTACATGTTCGAAGCCCATTTTATCCTCAAATTTCTTTTTTTTTATTTTTTGTTATCATTGTTTTTTTATTTATCTTTATTGTATTTTTTTCCCATTACCATTTAGTTCCCTTATAACCCCCTCCCCCCAGCAATCACCACACTGTTGTCCATGTCCATGAGTCCTTTTTCCAAACTTTTACAGATTTAGGATTCCAGACGAGTCTGACAAGTATGTGTTGTAACATTAGGGCGATAAATGTCCAAAACTGGGACCATGCGAGCATGGCCCCTGGCCTTGTAGTTTCACGGGGTGAGACGGAACAGGCTTTCCTAGTCAACTGAAGCAGCATTTTTCTTTTTTTTTTAATTAATTTTTTGTTTAATTACAGTTATTTGCAGCCTCTCCCCTCCCCCCCCCCCCCCCCCCCCCCCCCCCCCCCCCCCCCCCCCCCCCCCCCCCCCCCACCCCCTCCCCC
>PVJI01003269.1:0-60350 GCA_004026765.1 Micronycteris hirsuta
GCGTTTTCAGGAATCACTGTAGAGGACACATGGAGGGAACTAAGGGGGAGGAGGGAGGCTGGGGGGGGAGGTGGGGGCTGGGGGGAGGGGGGAGGGGAGGGAGAGGATGCAAATAACTGTAATTGAACAACAATAAAGTAATTTAAAAAAAAAAGAAAAAGGAAAAAACAATAAAAAAAAAATCATAGTGGCCTCCAAATCTAAAACCCTATAAATTATCTGTCTAAATTCAATCTTCTTTCTTTCTCATTTTCATAAAAATCATGTACATATTAAGAGATAATTTGGACCATTTTATTAAAGAACAGGAAGTCTAGAATGAACTGTTTGCTAGGACTATCCACATTTCCTATCCTTGCATATTGCTGTCTCTATAAATAGTGGTGTTGCCATCACTTCTGCCTAGAGCAAAGATTTAACTACTACATAAATATGGTGGGGCCAAATGAAAGCTATTTCATTAATTCAGAAAACAGATTACTTTTGAGCTAAATCTCCATCATTCTGATGACAAACTGAGCCTGAAAATATAGTTACAAATTTCCTGCAAGCTCACGGTGCTTCCTACCCAGCTATGAAAACAAAGAAAACATCATTGATTTTATAAATCAATAAAATGAATACTGTGAGTCAATAAAATTAGAATGGTGACAAAGGTCATGTTCTAGTTCTCCAGCTTTTGTTTGATTCTGTCATGTTCAAGTACTCAAACTCAATAGTTTCCATGAATAGCACTGAGGGGAAGATGACGGAAGAGATCCCCTATCAAGGAAAGGGCTTTGGCCATCTTGAATTTTTGGGGATATACTCCAGGGAAAAGATCCCAACAATATTATCCCCTGAAGTGAATCTGTTCAAAGTGTTTTGTAATTCACACCTACTCCCTGCCCACCTCTCATAATATATTTGTTGTACAGAGTAAACCCTGGCCAGATACTTGCAAAACCACTCTTCCAGCAAGAGCTTCTCTCCAATCATTTATTCATTCACTCATCAATATTCATTAAGAGCTTTCTATAGACCAGATACTAAACTAAAACTGTGGATACAATGAAGTATAAGAAAGATACTGCCCCTGTTCTCCAATAGGAGCAATATCATCATTTCACCACAGAGTGCTAGGATTTACTGAGGTCAAAGGATCACAGAAGAGATATCTGAGAAAGCCTCCTAATATTTCTGCTGAAACCTGAAGAATGAGCAGAAGGTAGTCAAGTCAAGGAGAGTTGAAAGATGAGGCTGGAAATAAGCTTTTAACTCATCTCAAGATGTTGCAACTTTATAATAAATGTAACAGAGAGTCACCAGAGGATTGGAATGAGGGATAATTTAGTAAGAATATTGTTCTATTTTTATTGTACTTCCTGAGTTTCTTATCATAAACATAAATATTGATTTTGCAATAAAAATATAGTAAGAATTATATTTAAGTTTTAATTCATTAAGGTAATAGAAATAGAAAATAATAGCAAGAAAGTAAGGCTGAGTTAGAAAAGAGAATGGTAGGGTTTTTTTTTTCAATATGTATTATTATAGCCTTACTATATTCGGACCATAAATTTAGCTCTAAACTTATTAGAAACAAGATAAGAGGGCAAGTTCATTAGATTCATAATACCAAGATTCAGGAATAAGAAGGCCAGAACGGCTGGGGAAAAAATGAATGGGGAAGAAAAAAAGGAACTAGGAGAGATGGGTGGTAGGTAGGTCATGTAGGGCCTTGGGAGTTATTGCAAGGACTCTGGATTTTATTCTGAGTGTGATAGAAAGCTTTGTGTGGTTTTGAGCAGTGGAGCCCTGCAATTTGATTTACATTTTTTAATTATATTTTATTGATTATGCTATTAAAATTGTCCCAGTTTTCCCCCTTTGCCCCCCTCCACCAAGTCCCCCTCTAACTCCCTCAGGCAATCCCCACACCATTGTTCATGTCCATAGGTCATGTGTATACATTCTTTGGCTACTCCATTTCCTATATTTGACTTTACATCCCCATGGCTGTTCTGTAACTACCTATTTGTACTTCTTAATCCCCTCATTTTAATAGCTTCTGGCAGTTCTGTGTGGATGGGCTATGGTTGGAGAATAGGCAAGTCAAGAGTAGAAATAAAGAGAACAGTTTGCAAATTATTGCGGTAGATCAAGAGAGAAATGATGGTGTCTCAATGTAAGATGAAAGTGCTAAAGATAGAGGAAAGTGATCAGATTTAGGAAGGGTTTTGAAAAAAGAACTGATAGGGTTTACAGATGGGTGCATGGATGGATGGATGGATGGATGGAAGAAAGGAATTCAGGTGAGTGAATGTGTCATTTAGTGAAGGGAAAACTGGGAGGATTTGGCAGAGGGTAGGTTTCAGGGATCACAGAAATTCAAGAGCTCTGTTTTGGACAAATCAAACTTGTGATGCCTTTTGCCCATCTGTGTATGAAAAGAGGCTCACTAACAAAGACAAGTCTCTATTTCATGGGATGTCATGAAGTATGGCAAGTGAAGAAATTTGGTAAGAAATTGAAGAAATACCTTGATGCTAAAAACCTTTGGCTATTTCTTCTCAACATATTATAAAAGGCTCCTGAATACATTATCCATTAGCTTCACTTGCTCTAGAGCATGGCAATACTAAGCCCCCAAGTTCTAGGTTTTATAGATGTAAGAAGCTTCTGCAGGATCTCTGCAAAAGCTCCTTCTCTGCTCCTCTCTCCACTCATCTTCATCCAGGTCATTCTAAGAATGTTTCCTCCTGCTTGCTTCTTGCAGCCTCTTGTACCATCTTGGGCTCAGCGCAGGAAATATTTCCTTTTGGGACTAGGAATTCCTCTTTTACTCTCACGGTAACCTTGGCCTGAAGACTTCAGTTCTTACTATCAAAAAAAAAAAAATATATCAGGCCTTTAATAATTAATCCTGAAATACTTATTTCTGGGTCCTGCCCAACTGTCTCCTGGCCAAATAAGTTGCCTTCAGACACTCAAAAGTAATGAACCAAGACCTTTTCATGGATCAAAATTATAGGGTTGTATCTTTTTTTCATGAAAATCAAACAGATAATGGACTTGAAAAACAATTTTAACTGTGATATTGCTCTGCACTATAGCAGAGCACTAAACGCTAATAATAATAATAATAATAATAATAATAATAATAATAATAATAGCTACTATTATGAGAGTCTACATTATGCCAAGCACTACACTAGGTGCTTTGCACATGTGATAACATTCAATGATCAGCAACAGCTCTACATCCTCAGAATCATCTCCATTGTACAGAAAAGGAGATTAAAGTTCAGAGTGGCTAAGAAATTCACTCAAGCTCACACAACTAATAAATGATGGAATCATCATTAGAAACTAACTATTTCCGACTCTACTGTTTATGCTTTGAGATCCCAAATCATTTATACTAACCTGGTTAGCTATGTCCTGCTCTAAATATAGCAGCTAGAGAAAAAAGCATGCTGACTTACAAATCAGCAAAAGCATTAAGTCTTAAGATGCTGAAATTCCAAATGAGGAAAAACTCTAAAACTGGCCAAACAACATACAACCTCTAAGAGAAATAGTAGTGGGGCAGAAGAAATGAAGCTTAAAACGTAAAATTCCAACTAAGCTTTTGTTGGTGGCCAAGATGACAGTCCCAGAAAGAAAAAGGAATCTTTGTATCTCCTCAACCAAATACAGAAAACAGCTCAGGCTCCCCAAATTCTTCATTCCTTCAACAATTATTAACAATACGCCAATCATTGACACGACTTAAAGACATTTCATTATAGAAAGAAAGTTCACAAACCAAAAGGAGAAATAGTCATAAAATATACGGGCTACAAGAAGCCTATATCGAAGTGCACAGACACCTGAGGATGGGGCCACAACCTCCTCCCAGAACAGAGATGGCAAAGAGGCAATGTCCCCTGCACGATGTCAAAAGAAGCTACTACTGAAGAATCTTAAACACGATCAGTTTGAGCATTAGAAAACAATCTGACAGCAAGGAAAGATAATAGGTTAGAAAAGGGTGAGAAGGGAGAACATTGAGGAGGCTATTGTAAAAGTCCACAGGAGAGATGATAACTGTCTGAATGAAAACAATTATCCCAGGGATAGAGATTCTTGAGATATTTCCATGGTGGAATTTTTTTAAGACCCCACCTCCCGCCTAATTAAATATTCAGAGAATAAAAAGAACCATGAATGATGAGAAAAATTCTGGCTTGATCCTGATATTGGCTAGAGCTTTCAAGATGCAATTTGTATATTGAATGCCTTAGTTTCAGTTTTCTATGGATATTTAGCCCTGCTTTCTTCCAATGCAAATCCATTTGCCTTTATTGAATTTCTTCAAATAACATCATGAGGGAGGCTCCAAACAAGTCTAGCAGAAAAGACTTTTCCTGAGAATAGCCAATAATACCTTAATGTCAAAACTCCAGGAAGATTTAGATGTGTTTCCTGGATGATTGCTTAAATGAGGTATCATATGCAAACTGCAAATAAAGTGCCTGGCACATTAGAGGTACTCAATAAATTTTAACTATTTTACCATTAAGGCTTAGTCATCAACATTGATCAAAGGCTTTCTCTAGATGGTTAATTAATCATCAAGTATTTCAAGCAACATGTATTTATTGAATATGTGCACAGCTCTCTGCAGGCAATACTCCCTACCACGTAGTTTGTCTGGAGTTGACTTCTGGCCTACAGAAACACTTTTGTAAAGATTGGGTAAAACAATATGCAGGGTATCAGCCTAGGAATCAAGAGATCTGGGTTGCAGCACAAGGGGAGCATGATGCTAACAGAGTACACTCATTTCGCGGTTGAGAAAACTGTTGCCACTCCTTCCTCATTCAGTTGGTTAGAGGTGGAGCCAGGCCTCAGAAATGGGGGTGCCTGATCCTCATCTGGTGCCTTTTCCATGACACCACATACATGTGAAACCCACTTACCTGGAAGGCTACCACGTGGTCTAATTTATTTCCCTGCACAGATGATACTATCATGATCAGGTAATTCCTGCCAACCTGAAACAACTTCTTAAAATTAGATTAAGCAGGTCCATTTAAACCCCTACCTGCTGATTCACAGGCAGGGCTGCTATGACTTCAAACACTGTGTACGTATTAGAAACCAGAGATAAGTGCTTGTTTAGGTTTATTGTGATTTGACGGTTTATTCCCCTAAATATACTTTTCCTACATTTCTATCTAAAAGGTAAAAAAAAAAAACAAACCTGCAAATATAAATGCATGCACACACACACTTACAAACACACATACAAATCTTAAGCCTCATAGGAAAAATTTAGCGTTCTCTGCCTGGAGTTCCACCATGATTTGGTTAGCTTGAAACCAGCATCAAGCCCTCCAAGAAACCTATTTGTGTTTTGAGTTTGCTAGGTACACATTTAAACAACACAAATATTGAGGTACATTATACACAAACACAAAACTTCTGCATCTTTAGCATATCTGAGTTTGAAGCCTTCAAAACTGAATTTTAAAAAGGGAATCTATTATCAATGCCTAAACCCATTAATTAATAAGTATTTACGATTTCTTTTGCAAGTAAGCAAGTGGATCTTCATTTTGCAGATGAAGAAATTAAAATCAAAAAGCTACACTGACTCTCCTGAGATTTGGTTCCAAATAAAACTCAGGATTTAAAGACTATTGGGGTACTATTTTGTCAACTGAACATTAGATTACTAGTCTGAAAAAATTCAAGTGAGCATGTGCTCTTATTGTTTCTTTTCCTGTGGTCCTCACAGTCACCCTCAATCTTGGGTTTTGAGTAGTACCACAAACAATAATTTATACCCAAAGCTTAACTTCTAAAATCTGTATGAGTGTATATATATGTGTGTACATATATATATATACATATATATTTAAAGCAAATATTTAGTGTGACCTCCAATGTTTAATTCCTGACTGAAAACTGCTACATTAAATTTTAATGTTCTATCTTTCATGTTTCCATCCTCATTTACTAAATCATCTTAATCAGTAAAATACTTTAATTTTAAAAATAATACACTGTCTTCTTTAACCTACTTTTCCTCTGAGTTTTCAGATCAATAAAAGTAATCCTTACATTACTTCCATTAAGGTCTTTTTTCAGAAATGGTCTTTGTATATGAGTAATAGTCATTTAAAGACTTTATTATGAAAATCTTAAAGAAAAACTAAAGTATCCATAAGAAACTAGAAGCATTAACTTAACTTGAAGCAAATTGTTTTCTAATGCAGCAGTTTTAAAAATTCTTATACTTGATATTATTTATCGTTTTCAAGGTGTTCTACCAATATTAATACAATTTCACAGGTCCCATTAAAATTAGGATTATCACTATCATGATACGAAAATGGAAGCAGAGCATTATATTCCATATACTAAAAGTATACTTATATCTAGAGAACCTCATGTAATGTAGGTATATTAATGACATAGTCTTATTTTCCCTTTCTTTGAGAATTAAGCACTAAATATCAAACATTAAATAAGTGCAACACAGGGAACCAAGGGCTTGAAAGAGTTAATTCTGCTGCTCAAAGGTGCCTAACCTTAAAAAAGTGCAGCTCAAGCCCTCGAAACCAGACACTCTATTTAGTTGGCTAGATTGTGCATTAGGATGTGAAATAGGATAGCAAAAAGAAGATTTTTTTAAATATATATTTTAAAACTGGAAAAAGAAGGAAAAGGAATTATCATATCCCCAAATTACATTTCTGAAAAGCAGCACTGTTATTGCCTTTGCCCAATTTCTCTGTTTCCAGTTTAATGCAATATAAAATACCAAGTCACGTATATATGTGTATACAAATAGGTTTGGGCCCAAACCCAGCAGTTCACACACCCCTAAATCGCAACCAAAGTCAGCGTTCTGGTTTGTCCAAGGCATCACGGGCAAACTGAACAGTTTGAGCCGAAGAACAGGGCTTTGGGGTAGGAGTGTATGGGAAAACATGGGGCCTTGCCCCTCTGACAGGGTTTGGAATAACCACAGGGAGGAGAGTACAGAGAAAGGTGAGTCTGGGAAGATACATGGTGATTAAATACTTTTGTCATAAATGATTATGAGGAAAATAAATTACATGATATATTTCCAACCTAAGAAAAAGAATACAGATTCTGGAGACAAGTTCATTTGGATTCTAATCTGGAGTCCCAAATGTGCTAGCTGTATGACCCTAGTCAGGTTATGTAACCCTCCAGAGCTTCCGTTTACTCACCTTTAAAATGAGGAAAAATGAATCCTTACCTTCAAGGGTTCTGGTGAGAATATATGAAATAATGTGCTGTGAAAGAGCCCGCTAGAACATGTGACATATAGTAAACCCAACCAAATGCCATACCTCTTTCCTTCCCACCTTCCTTCAGTATTATCTAAAGGTTGGAGGATACACAGACAACCTCTCTTACACCTCAACAACTCTCCCTCCCAGGCAATTCAGACTTGTCAGTCTCCTTAATCTCTTCATCCAGCTATAGATGTGCATTTCCAACCTAGAGATGCTATAAAGCTGCACAATTATGTCTCCTAGTTTGTTTGACTTGTTTTGATGTTCTAAAAAGTCCTTGATAATCATGTGTATATACATATGCATTCCAACCTTAAACCAAGGCTATTCCTGTATCTCAACAACTATTCCTACCATCATCTGTCACCTCTCTCTCTCTATCACTCACTATCTTTTGCTCTCTCTTACTCTCTCCATCCTTACGTACAGCCACACTCCAGAAGAAGATGGAGACAGGATCAAAATAGAATTATCCAACAAGGGAAACTCATTCCCTCTCTTTTCAAATCCAGAAGAACTTCTAAACTAAGAAGAATTCCTAAAGGTTCAAGATTGTGCTTCAGAATTCCCAGAGGTATACCTCAGATTAATAAACTCCAGTACACCTAAGCTCACCCTAGAACAAAACTACATTTGCAGTTCTGTCTTCCCTATGCCTCTGGCCAGACCTCCAGACTCCAGGGGGAGGCTTTGAGTAAGTACACTAGTCTAAGACATCCAGCCTCTTTGAAGAGTGCAACATTCAGAAGAAAGAAGTAGAAAAAAATGAGTAAAGACACTTCATTTCAGCCCTTACTTGACAGGTTTTTAAGCATGAATAACAAAGCAAATAAACCAATAGCAGGGTATGTACCTGCTCACAGGGCTTACTCAGTGCTACTGTAATCTGAGAGGGAGGGAGGAGAAGAAAAAAGAGATGGAGGAAGAAAAGGAGGAGAGAAAGAAGAGGTGAGGGGAGAGAACAGAAAAGCTTAATCACAAAACTCGTTTTCTTTAAAGCTGTATGAATCATTAGTATTAATGCTGGCAAACCCAGCTCCATACCAAAGCATGAAATTGTTATTATCCTACCACTTTGAAGAAATTCTGGCTCTGTTCCTGAGAGCAAGGTCCTTCGCAAAGGCCCAAGGAACCTGTCATGTCAGGCTTAGCAGCCTTTCTGATCCTACCCCACAGCCTCAGTCTCAGGTCCTCCAAGGTTGCCCCAGCAGGACTTGTCCTGGCTAAGCACTGTAGTGATGTGTATATACAATAAACCTGTTTGTTTCTAGGTCTCAGGGGATCCCTGAACCACCTTGGGATAAAAAGCAGTTGAGATAGAGTAGGATTTCAGCTGGCTGATTTAATAAAAGTTACCTTTCCTAAAGAGCTGGAGTATCTAGAAAAACTCTTGGGGTATTCATAAACTTCAGTTAACTGTGGTCTTCAGAAAACTGAAGTTTGATTCAAGCTGACTGCAATGCAACGTCATTATATATTTTCATGGTGATGTATTTTTTCCTTCTCCATAGCTAAGATCTTTTCCCTCTAATGCTTTTTTCTTACAACATATGTTCAAGTAAATGTTCTCTTTTTTAAGGTTTTAATTTTAAATATGGTATCCATGCATCTGCAATGTACGTGTAACTACTGGGAAATAAAACATCATGCAAATACATAAAACATAATTTTGCTGCAGATCAGAATAAACTCCAAAGGGCCAGTCCTGACGTGAGACCTGAGTCATTCTCTTGTCTCCTGATGCCGTTGTCGTCAGGTACAGAACAAATGATTTTTACCAAAGCTTAATTTTCATGGGGTCTCTTAGGCTCGTTGAGTGGAAAAGCATGAGAATAAGAGAGAAAGAAAAGCTTGAAAAATGGATCATTTTCTGACATAGGGAGACTGGTTCAGTAGATTCTACTGCCCACCCCTCATCTCTCCAACACCCTTACCCCCACTAGTATTTCCACAAAAGCAATAAAACATCCAAGGGGAATTAGAGGGGTTCAAGGACATGGAGCTACATTCCACTCCATAACAACACAAGAACAAAACAAACAGAAACACCGTAGGTGTTTGCCATAACTCAACACAGCCAGTTTCCTATAGTATCTCCAAATTTCCTCCTTAACTGAGAGAAACATTTGTGCCAACCTTATAGACTCGGCCTCTGATTGCCAAGGTAAAATACCCAAATACAGAAGTGTTTCATTTTATATACTTTATTTCATTAGCATTTCTAAAATGTAGTTTTCATTTTAAAAATTACCATATAGGGAGTGCTAGATAACTCCTTTTAAACTTATAATATACATACACAATACATTGAAATTTAAGTAGTTTATATACACACACACCCCTTTGGAGCCTTTTGTGGAAAACTGATGTATAAGCTGAAATGGATTTTTCAGCATATATATCAAAATGCAATTAGTTGATGGAAATGTTAAACTAAGAAAGACTAAGGAAATTATTTGGGGGATAAAGTTTCACTCAGAAACTTGATTTTTTCCTTTTTTTTTCCCCCAAAACCTGGGATGTCATATCATGTAATATACAGAAATACATCGGGATGTTTAAATGAAATGCATGTAACCCTAATTAAACTGTTTCATTAAAAATTACTTTTGGTATACTCAGGAAGTATTTAAATCAAAATATCAAACACATACCATGTGAGGCTCTAGTTTTCTAAATATAACTCTGAGTCTCTAGTGAGGCAGAAATTTCTAAATAAATAAGTACCAGGTTGAGTCTCTCCACAGAAGTATTAGGAACCAGAATTCTTTGGCAACAGGGTGAATCATGGCGGGGGCAAGTCAAATTTCTCAGTTCCTTTCCTTTCTACCTTATCTCTATCATGAAAAACCGCATTGGTTTATTTTTAGACAAAAGAAAAGGCACCATTATTAAAGCAACATTGGTAGGGTTTACGTTTATACTTCATGGTAACCTATTGATACTATACTTCGTCAGATCGTGTGGATATAAATTGGAACTGAATTTGACAAATCCTGTCAAGATGGGGAAATGTCTCAATTATATACACCAGCCAGGAAGAAAAACCAATGCAAAAATTAAAATATGTTTCAAATAAACTCACCAGATTGCATATACTTTTCACGTTATAGCCATAGGCTTTGCCATCGAAACTTCATTTGGAAAAGATGCACAGGTTCCAGCTACCAAGATATGTGTTTCCTTTTGCAGTTGAGATTTATTTAAATGTCATGTTTCTTCAAATGTCCAGATGGGTTTTTGTCAAAAAAGTTTTTCCAGGATACAGATTACTTGGATACCTATGAAGTCATTTTCATGATGTGTTAAATCTATTGTGTAATTTTTAGGTTTTTGTTACAGATATATTTTCTTTTGTAAAAAAAAAGGCAACAATATATATGTCATACTTTGTAATAAATGTATTTTGGAATAACAATGATTTCATAAGGATATACCAAATTAAATAAGTATTGCTTCCATGGTAAATAATATCAACAAAGAACATTTCTCTATTTTAAACACTTGCTGTATATAATATTTATGTATTACTCTTTTCTCCTTTGACAAATGTGGAAGCTATTCCAATCTCCATACAAATTCACTGGCATGTTTAAGGGAATGTCATTATAAGGTTATTTATTTAATTTTGCAGCCCTCCCCCCAAAAAAGAAAGAAAGAAAAGGAAAGGAGAAAAGAGAAAAGAAAGATTTGGAGTCTCTAACTGTGTATTAAAATGATGCTCCATGTGGTAATATATATACACATTCAATATATTCTATATTATGCTTAAAGCTTTTTTCACCTATTTGCTTATTCAACAGGACTCACTGAGAAGATAATCTGTGAGTGGTCAGCCCCATTTAGTACATACCTTCAGTGTACAAGTAAAAATACATATACACATGGAATACTGTTTCCTTTAAGCAAATTAGGAAGTCAGCCAAAATACTAAAAGGAAAAACATGACATAAAATTGTCATGTTGTACAAATGAATTTGTTGAGTGAATATATTCTGTGTATCCACACCCTTAACGCTCTTATGAAACAGTGAAGATTTCTCTAGCAAATATGTGTTTTAAAGAATAATCCTTCAAAAACAATGTATTTTAGGGGGCACACTGTTTTATATTAAACAGATTCCTCTTCTTTTTCTGAATGAACTTATTTGTTCATTTAGAAAACAATTTGTAAAAGGGTGATTCACTGTGTCCTATGCATAAACTTTAAAAATAATTCCCTACACTTGACCAGATTATTTTCAAAGTATATACAGGAAGAAAAGAATACTTAACTTTCCCCTGCCTACATGTGAGAGCTCGTCAGCATCCAACTCCAAGGCCTTTAATCCCAGGCTTTAAATAATTCAGATAAGAGTTGATTACTCCATTGCAAGAACTGTTGAGCTCTGCAAAATCTGAGTAACACAATAATTTCTACATAAAAAAGCCAATCTGAAATACTAGGCATTTAAGTAAAATGCTTCTTGAGACCAAACCATGCAACCCATTTTTGCATTTACTACATAAACTCTGGTAAATACTGGTGTAGTTTACTACCAAGCAATTCTGCCTTCTTGCTTTCATTACCAAGCCATCTAGTTCTACAGCTTAATTTGCTGAACTCACAGTCCCCCTTCCATGCATTTTCTGGGTTTAAAGGATCCTTTGAATCATAAGAAGTGAAATGCTTAGTTGTGTTACACAGGAATCCAAAAGTGCACACAAACGAAATTTTAAACTTAAAAGAATACTGCTTTGACATTCACTTCCATTTCTTTAGGAAAATCATTGTTTTATGTCTTTTGACAACCACGTTTCAATATCTGCTGCCTCCGTTCACTTGCACACATCAGCCATTACAAAAGAGCTTTGCTCACTTGGCTAAATTACAACCTGAGTAATGTAAAACAGACAGAATAACCAAAAAATATTGACTCCCAACCCCAAATCAAAAAGCGACAAAATTTTTCCATCAAAAGTATCTAGCTGAGTTCCAAAGGGATGAAATTCACCCATTAAGCTGATGCATGTAGCACTTCACTTTGATGTATATGAGTGTCCATATCTGTCTGAGTATGTCTTCATAATTATCATGTAACCAGATAAATGAAAGAAATACAATTACGTTACAAACATCAAACAGCATAAAATTATCAAAATTCAGCCAAGAACCCACTGATTTTAGTGGTATGAAACATTTTGAACCATTTTCTTCTCTAAAACTATTTGTCACATTCTTTCCCTTAAATCCTTGTCTAAGCAGAGGAATACTCAGTTCCTCTCGATTCTAGCAAGCAAGTTTAGTTGTTTAATAGATCCACACCGAAATATCATCAAGTAGAAAATCTACAGATTGCATTCGGTATTACCATTAAGTACCACGTTTGACTACTGCTCATACCATTTGGAAACCAGTCCTCACATGACTACTGGCCTGACACCTCATCCATCAGCAGGGTGCCCAGAGCAGAGCGGGACAGTCTTCCTTGTGCCATCTCCAGAGTGGAGGCCCAGCTGGGAAACCGGCTTCTCTTCCAATAGCAATTAGATCTTTAAGATCAGGCCTGAGCAATTTGACCTAAAGCCATCTTTCCTCGCAACAAAGTCTCCAAAAATCTTCGCAGGAAGCGACGGAGTGTAAGGCAGAAATAAGGAGAAATCCAGGTCTCCGTGGCCTGATTAGAAACTTTGTGGTGTCAAATAAACTTTGGCCACTGGAGGAAAGTATCCTATGGTTGCTTTGGCTTTAGAAAGATCTGTCCAGGGCTTCTCAATCTTCCTTTCACCCCTCTCTCTCTCCTTCTCTCTCCCCTCTTCTCTTGTTTCAAAAGGGGCCTCTGGTCAGCGCTGATTAATAAGTGTTTTTTGTTGTGAAGTGTTGAATAATGGAGGATGGCCGGTGACCCAGTAAAGACTAAACCTTGCTCTGGTTTATTGTGGCAAGCTGAGAAAGGGGCTTTAGGCCCGGGACCCCAAGCACTGACCCGCACACATCCCGTGGATCGCCTATTCATTCTCACAGCCCCACAGTCGCCCGGGCTCCCATTGTCTGCCAAGCAACAATGGAGATTTCGCAGGGAAAGTAAAGCTCTTTTCACATTCCTCTCTGATGTTTTGCATTTAGGGAACCACCGGCCTCCACTTTTCCCCCCGAAATTTTTCCTCCCGGCAGTTTAAGCGATTGGTTTTCGGAGAAACTTGTGTGAGTTTGGCGCTTGTTCGCCGAGCACCAGTCAGTGTAAGGAGGAGGCGAGACGGGTGGAAAAGGAGAGCTTCGGAGATTTCCTTTTTTTTTTTTTTTTTCTCGAAATGCACTTAGAGGACGGAAGCTGCCTCTAGGGAGAAAGGGGGGACGGGGGAGGGGAGAAGAAACGGAAAAGAAAACGCTGCCAGGCCGGGGTGGCCGGGGCTACCGGGAACGCGGGCGCAGAAGTGAGCGGCCGACCTCGGAGTGGCGGGTCCGTGTCGGCCGGCGGCGAGCACTGCGCGCCGTCGCTCCCAGTTCCCCCTTTTTCTTCCTTCCCGCGCGGTTCTCTGCTTCTTCGCTCCCGAGCCCCGCGGCTCTGCCCCGGCGCGGCCCGGGGAGAAACAGCCGGGCGGGGTCACGGGAGGAGTCGGGGCCAGGGCCCCGCAGGCCTGGGCCGCGTCCCCGCCTCCGAGGCGCTTGCTCCCGCTCTGCTTCCCCGCACTTGGCCGGGGCAGGCTCTCCGAATTTTCCGTCGGCCGGGGAGCCGGCTTTCCCTGCACCGGCTCGGGCGGGGGCTGCCCGCGGGGCCGTCGGGGTCAGGCGAGGTCGCGCCGAGAGTCGGCCAGGCCTGCTCAGGCCGGGGCTCCTGCGCTCGCCTGGGCCTGGCGGCCCCGAGCGCGCAGTCGGCGGGCACCTCGCCCCGGGACCCCCGAGCGGACCTGCAGCCCCGAGGAGAGGCCGCCTGGAGACTGAAGGCCTCAGCGGGCCCTGAACACTCGCTAACGGCCCGACGCCGGCAGTCGAGGGCCGGGAGGTCAGCGGGTCGGCAAGAAAGGCCGCAGGAGAGTGCGCGCCGGCGGCTCCCAAAGGTCCGAGGAGAGGGCCGGCCGCCTGCGGTTCGCGCCGCCCGGGGGAGGCCGACGGCGCGGGCTTGCGGGAGAGGGCGCCGCGAGGGGCCGCGCGAGGCCGCTCTCAGGGACTGGCCGGGTCCGCACCCTCGCGGCCGCCCTGACCCGCGGTGCAGGGAGTCCGCGTCCCCGAACGCCACGCCGCGCGCCTCCACGCGCCTCCACCTACCCTCGGCGCGCGCCTGGGCGCGGGGCAAGGTCTAGGACTAGGGCGCCGCTCAGGCCGCGCGGTTTGGTGGGCGGCGGGAAGCTCGCACTGCGCCTGCCCGCGCGGCCCGGCCCACCTCCCTGAGCTCCCCAACCGCGCCTTGACAGGTCTCGCAGCCCGGAGAGGAAGAAGAGGAGGAGGAAGGGCAGAAAGAGGAGGAGGTGGCAGAGCCCGGCAGCGAACTTAGCGCGGCGAAAGGGGAGGAGGCCTCATTGTCCGGTCCCCCCAGTCCAATTGATATGCTAATCCCTTTTCTGATGCCATAACAAAGAACACCTTTGCACTTTTAAAAGACTTTTGTGCCCTGGCTACAGAAGTTTATTATCCACTAATTAGCAACAACTCTGGCAATGAGTTGGGTTACATTTTCATAAACTCCGAGCCCAGGAGGCGAGGTGTGCTGGGCAAGAGGAGGTCTGAGCGTTAGCAACCCGGAAAAAAAAAAAAAAAAAATCCGAGTCTCCCGACCAGGTTCCTGGGCCGAGGGCGGGAAGCGAGAATCAGAAGCTCTGTTTTGCGAATAGACCGAAAGGTACCAGAGAAAGGTTCTCTGGGCGGGGGATGAGCGATCTGAAACCAAGACGTTAGGTGACCTTATTTGATCCGACGCTGGCCGGCGTCCGGAGAGCTGCGCGGAGGCGGCGGCTGCGGCCTGCCTCGCAGGTGTCCTGGCCTAGCCATCTGTTTGGGGTAGGGGTGGGGGTGTAAGGCCCAGGCGAACGTTCCAGCATTCGTCTCTGACCTCTAGTGTTTCCTTTGCAATCTCTACTTGGAATAAACCGCAGGCGAGGGAAGGGCCCATAGGGAGGAAACGCACCCGCGGCCTGGGTTTCCTCCCAAGGCTTCCCTACCCACGAGGCTGAAATTCCTGGACCCGGGAAGAGGAGGCAAAACTGGCATCGCCAGAGTCTCGCGCCAGGGTGTGCGGGGCTGCGGGGTGGGGTGGGGGTTCTGGATTAAGTGCCCACCGGAGTCGGCAGAAGTTGTCACCCCACAGAGCAGACCCTTCTGGCGAGCCAGAGCACCGAGCAGCACCTTCCGGGCGGCCGGATGCGGTGCGCGCCGCGTGACCTTGCCTCCCCTCAGGCTTTGGCAAGATGTTCCGATCTTTCACAGTCCCACATCCCAGGTCAATAAGCTGGAAACGGATAGAATGAGCATCATCCGGTGAAGGATAAAGGGCAAGGGGACGAAGTACATTCCTTTTGGTGCCTCCAAAGAGAGCGTTGTCTCTCGCCGCTAATAAAACACCCGAGTAGCGAGGCCTTCGGTCTGAGCTCAGCCGCAGAGATGTTAAATCTTAGGTAATGTGTGCCCCGAAACTGAACATTTGGGGAATAAATATATTGCGTGAATATTACATATATATTTTACACATAGTATTTTTCCAAAAAATCCTTTTCATTTTTGGTTTTCCCGTTTTGCAAATACCCTGTTGTGGGTA
Organism: Micronycteris hirsuta; assembly: GCA_004026765.1. NCBI lineage: Eukaryota > Metazoa > Chordata > Mammalia > Chiroptera > Phyllostomidae > Micronycteris > Micronycteris hirsuta. Next base: position 16,031 of record PVJI01003269.1, read on the forward strand.
CTGTTGGCTTCTTGAAGCAGATGTCAGCAGGGTGCTGGCGGCCTGTGCGTCCTCTTGCGGCAGCGGAGGCGGCAAAGTCCGGTTTGATAAATGTTCAAGGTGAAACATGGCCTTACTCAAACCCCAGGGTGATTTAGGGTATAAGAGCGAATATTCAGAGGCAGGACGTGGCGTGGTATATTTTTTCATTACCTTTCGATGGCACTAACTGTGGTTATCTGCAGACCTAACCCCCCTGGTATCCAAATGCAATGTTTCTGAACAGGCACTGCAAAGAACCAGAAAATGGAAGTTAAGGGGCTGGCGACTTAACGGAATATGGCTGAAGGAAATACAAAGAGGGTAACTGAGATATTAATGATACTGGATTCCATGATCCCCCAAAGGGTCTCAGGAGCAAGAACATATTCCCAAATGTCTCCCTAGCAGTGGCTTTGGGTGGGGTGAAGGAGGAAGTGGGTGGCGAATGTGGGGAAGAGGAGGTCTCTGTTGTCACCCTCAGTCCCCTTCCTTGATGAGGAAGAACAATGGCCGGGCCTGGGGTTCTTGTTCTCAAAGAGAAACTGCAGGAAGGCAGAGTTGCTCTTTGTGTACCAGTGCCTTCAGCGGAGGGGGAACCCGTACAGAGCACCCTCCCCCCACCATCGAGCGTGTCCACGAGGCTCCGGACCCCTTAGAGGCTCTGCGAGAGCTTAAAAAAATAACAACAAAAACCCAAGGCGCCCGTCGTGTCGCGGGTAAGGCCCACTCAGCCACCGGAAGAAACCCGAGCAAAACCGAGAGACCTCAGAATCCGCCAGGAGAGGAGGGGGAGGTGCAAACAACACGCTCTCCCCCCGCGTGTTAGCCTTCCCCCAACCCACCCCCAGCGTCTGATCGCTGTCGGGTCTGCTCACGTGTGTATTTCAGATAAGGATGCACTTATTTATTTATTTAATACTTCAGATCTTCCCATACCACAAAAAAGACTCAATTCCTTTCCAAGGTGAACGGTTGGTTTAAAAACAAAATAAAAGGCTCCATTTTAAATCAATAGGGGAATCATATGACTGTGACCTTGACGTGTGAAGGGAGGCGGGTTGATTGGGCCCAAACCTCTGGCCTCTCTGTTTCTGGGCCGTCCTAGGCCCTTTCTAAGGACACGGACCAGAAGGGGGGTGTATTTTCAAAGGTTACCATTCGCAGTTCATTCGCTAAAGTTGGGAACTTGGTATTTTTATATTACGTGAAATACATGATTTAATTATATTCCAAAAACAAATTAAGGACAGGCCTTCTACACAAATTGGAGGCAGCTAAATGCTCTTTTGTGCCTGCAGCCCTCGGGTTGTTAAAGAGGCTGCTGATGCATGAGAAGTAAGTGACTGATTTAACTCATTGGGATGCAGGAAGCGACCTGCCCTCTTTTGAAAAAAAATGCTGGAGAGAGAGCAGAGAGAGAGAGAGAGAGAGAGAGAGGATGAGAGACTTCTGGCTGGAGAAGAGTGAGGGAGGGGAGAGGGGAAAAGTAGGGGAGAGAGAGAGGGGGAAGAGAGAGAGAGAGAGGAAGAGAGGAAAACGCAGAGGGAGGGAGTCAGCGAGGGAGACCAAACCCCACTTTCCTGCGCTGAAAGCTTCTGAATTTCAAGCAGAAAGTAGAAGGAGCCCCACACGGCAATGAGCGTCTTTCCTTGAGCTGCGTGTGCAAAGCGTAGACAATGAAAATCTCCAGCCCCCTCCCCCATTCCCGCTAGGCGACAAGATTTTTGTTTCGTTCCTTCTCAACGGTACTGAAGATGTGCAAAATCAAATATAAAGAGACGTGTCCATATTTTTCAAACAAACAAACCTAACGGGCTGAGACGCGGATTACCCAAACGCGCACCGGCTGTAAGTATTATCTTTTCCTGCGTTCGCTGGGCTCTGTGTCGCTGGCTGGTTGGGAGTGTTCGCTTTGTGAGTGGGGCGCCGGTAGAGTTGGGTTGTTATTCACAGGGGCTCCTCAAAGCTTGCACTTTCTGCACGTGAGCGGGCGAAGAGTGTCGCCCGTTGTGGGCGTGCAGAACAGGGCACTGGCTGTCTCGGTGCGGCGACTCAGAGCAGAGGGCGGGGGACGGCGGGAGGCGCCGAGGCAAGGGGTTCCCGCGTCGCAAGCATCCTTGAGAGCCTCCCGCCCGGCTCCGGGCTGCAAGGTTGGTCCCAGGCACTGGGTGGAAATTGGGTCACGGAGAATCCTGTGCTTCCGGACCCCCAGACGCGCTGGGGGAGCGGGACGCATTGGAAGGAGAGACCCGGGCGGAGGGAGGGAACGCAAGTGCCCCTGGCCGGGAACGGAGTCCGGGGCCACAGCGGGTTGGCCTCCGCGGTCCGCGCGGCCGAGTCTCGGCCGGGATAGCTCACCGCTAGCATCGCGCCTTCGTTGTTTTGTTTGTTTGGTTGTTTTTGGTTTGGTTTTGAAATCTATAACTCGAATAAAGAATCTTCTTGCGACAAGGGCTGAAAGAGGGTGGGAGAGCGCCTCTCGGAGCGCCCAGGCGGGAGGAGTCGTGTTTCTAGGGAGGCATTTTCTGGCCTCTTTAAAAATGTGCAAGAATTCCGCGGGCCCACGCTTTCTTTGTGTGCCGGGCAGCGCCGAGCGCTTTGTGCTTCCCAAGGAGAAAATGGCGAGTTCTATTGTGTTTAGGCCATTTTCTTCCGGCACCAGGATTTTCCCAAGTTCTAAGCACTTCATTGCAATGTCGCTTCCTCGTGCCCAGAAAAGTGCGAATCCTGGAGCTCGGCCCCGTGGCGCGGCGTGGGCACCGGCCCCGGCGTGGGCGAGAGCCGCTGGGCGCTCGCGTCCGGACACGGGTGTGACCGCCGGGTGCAGGTCGGCGCCCTTCGGAGCTCCGCAGTGGCGCTCACGGATCCGGACAATACCTGTCTGTTCACACGTGTTTGTGTACACGTAAATAAGGAACACACTTTCCCTAACAATCTTAAGGGAGAAATAAAAGGCGAAATACAAATGTCTTGAGGGAGGAGGAAAGTTTTCTCTTTATTCTTTCACCCCGTGGAGGAACCCCAGGAGAGGTTACGTGTTATTACTCTACTAGGTCGGTCTTTTGTTTTTCAAAAGGAAGGTGAAACGTTGTTTAGACAGAGGAATTATTAAGTAGCCTTAAATAGTGTAGCATATGCCTCTTTTGCTTCATTAGGAAAAAAAAATAAGGTGTTACGGAAGGGATTCAGTTTAATGCTCCTAGGGTTTATCTGTGTGTGCATATCTGTGATGATATCTGTCCTCCCATATCTGCCTACCTGTCTCTGGGCAGAGAGGTAAGACGTTTATTGTTAGGCTTATCTTCTTAATTTGTCTTTTTTTGTAAAAATTTCTGCACTTGTTAAACTATAAAAACAAACAAGAATGCCTATACAAGGATGTGACTTTTGAAAGCTGTATATATAATACAAATATATTTAAAATACTACTTTCTATTTGCTATAATTCTTTCGACCCCTAAATGGGATGGTGATTTTTGTCAGCTCAAAAATAATGAAATGCAAACTTTCCTCATCTGCTTCCTGCCCTCTCAATTTGGTGGCAAATATAGAAAAGTGAAAACAAGTAGAATGGGAGAGAAAATTTAAAGCCTATAGTCGTGCCCCCTTTGACATTATCTTAAAATGTCAGGGCATCAAATTGGTGCAAAAACATTGTGATTTATATTTTTCAAAATGCACCACTAGGATCTCCCTTCCTGTGAATCAAAACCATGGACAGCGAACTAATATTAAATCGCTGAGCAAAAGGGACTCTAGTGACATTTTGTGGGAGCAAAATGGAAGTTTACATTCAAAACATGTTAGAAGGCAAAAACAATCCTTGCGATTTTTAGAAGGAATCAGACTCCTTTAAAGTGTGGCATTTAAAACGTATTCAAACCAAGTTTCACCAAAAAAATAAATCCAGTGATTTATATACCGTCTCAAATAGTATATGTTCTTTACACACTTAAAATAAGATGAAGTTTACTTTTTGTTACTGATAAATAACAAATTTAAATCTATCCACTTAAGATGTAGGCTGTTTCTTATAAGGCCTCGAAGCAGAGTGAGCGTAGAAAAATTTTACTATTTTAGGCTGGCATTAGCTGAATGACACTAGAACAAATTAAATTGATTTTTATCAGTGACTGAATTTCTAAATGCATAGAATTGGAAAAATTAAATGCCATTTTGATAGACAGGGATAATATAAATAGAGATATAATCCAGCTATTTCTCCTGTTTATCCATTGCAGTCTATGACTAACAGAGCAATGTGGTGGGCAAACGTTTTGTTCTAAGAAAACCATATATGTATATATATATATGTGTATATATATATATATATATATATATATATATATGACTTGATTTGGGGCACAAGATTGCTTCATTATGACTCTGTGTCAGAGATCAATTTACTTTGTTTCTTATGTTGTTTGAATTGCTTTTATTCCTTTATAGAGTTGAACTTCATTTAAAAGCATTTCAATTTTGGCTTACATAACACATTCCGTGTTGCTCATTTAAATTTCCAATTTCATTTATCTTTGGTTTACTTCATAACCTGAATTCAGTGTGACTTGAAAGTCCTGAGGAATTACATAAGGCAAAACTAATATGCTAGTTCAAGAAATGAGAGTAGTTTGTACTTTAAATTTTGAAATGACATTACATTGAAGAGGGTTTATGGTTTATATAGTGATTAATTTATCTTTATTCATTGGATTTGGCTATAGAATGACACGGCAGTTATCTGAATGTACAGATTCATAAAAGTATATGCTAGATATATTTTGGACATACACACACATTCCCTCCTCCCCCCACAAAAAAAAATCTTCAAAGTATTTGCAGAGAAAATGCAACGATCAGGACCATGGCGAGGTCCCCATGGCTCACTGGAGTGGTGGCCTAAGGCTCTGCTTGGGACGCAGAGTTAGGTGGTTGGGAGAGTCATTGTTTAGAAAGGCATATTCGTCCGGATTGGCATGGGTGATGAGATCAAACATAAACTAAAGCTTGGTCTGGGGAAAGGGTGGCCGCAGGGCGAGAAGAGGAGAAGCAGATAAGCCCTATTTCTGTTGCTTGCTCACATAATTAAGAGGCTGTTCCTCATCTGGAGCGTGGGCTCTGTCGGCCTAAGGTGCTAATTTTGCTGTTATTCGGCTAACCATGTGTGAGCGAACAAGGGTCCAAGAGCTTAGACTTCGGGATCTAGATGAGATGTCCAGAAGGGGTCGGCTCCTGTCTCCATCGTAGGGAGAAGTAACTGAAAATGCTGACCTTGGCTTGCCTCGAGCAAGCCTACGCATTGACGGTAGGGCTGCGAGGGAAGGGCTGGAGAGACTGGGGGTGCGACGTCTTAGGGGGCTGTCTTGCGTCCCTGTCTTGGCACCTGGGGGTAGGAAGTAGGCAAGGGCAGGGCGCTCGCCCTTTGCTGTAGCCAGGCGCAGCTCTTGGGGGCTGAGCGCCTTCTGCGGCTCTTTGGTTTCAAGGACACAGCGAGCTGCTCAGGACTTTGGGAGCCAACATCTGTCTGACTGGTGACGTCAGCAGCCCGTGTAATCCTCTTGTGCTGAAGGCAGATGCCTTATTTGTTTGGCTGGAGCGAGCCATTAATCCCTAATTCTGGATCAGCAAGCGAGGGGGAAAGACTGGACCGCTCCGACCCACCCCCTCCCCATCCCCACCTCCCACCCTAAAGCACCTTATACCACGGAAGCCTCTCACCCTCCTCTTTCCTCCGCGAACGCGCTGAGCAGCGATTGAAAGCGCTTTGGTCCTCTGCGGGTTTCAGCAGGGCTAGTAGGTAGGCTGTGTGTATATGGAATTCTTTCTCTTATCGATCGTTTCGATTTTCTTGCTGAGACTCGCTGGTCTCGCAGTTTGCAGGGTCCTAAGCCAAGAAGGGGTTGGGAGTGCGGGTCTGGAGTGCGATCTAAAGAGGCGAGGCAGGGGACAGGAGGCGCAGGGTGCGGGGACGCGGGACTGCACCGGACCACCATCTGTGGGCGCGTTTTGACGGGTCCTGCTCGCGAAATCTTTTCTCTGGCCGCGGTGGTGTCGCAGCGTCTGGCCCCCACCCCGCGGTTCCTGCAGCCGGGACCTGCGCGCACAGCCACCGCACCGCCCCCCGGGCTGTGCTCCCCGGCACCGCGCGTGGCCGGTCTCTCCGCGCCTGGCTGAAGCTTGGGGACGGATGGAGGTCGAGGCCGGCCATCCGGGGTCCCGTCCTCCCGTCACCTTCTCTCTCTCGCCCGCTCCCTCCGGCCTCCAGTCCCTTCTCCCCAGCCTCCTGATGCTCCCTCCTGCCTCCCTTCCTAATGCTGCTCTGATTCTATTTTGCAGGGGCGTGTACTGGGGTCTCGGAGCTAGACCAGCTCTAGGCTCTCTCACCAGCCGCAGCCAGCTCTACGCTCCCTCAGGCCGCGGCGGCAGAGAATATCCCCCCTTCCTCGGACCCTGGAACCGCAGCGGGCCTTTCCCTCGGGGCCGACCGCGCCGTAGGGGACGCCGCGAAAAGAGCCGCAGCGGCCGCCGCCTCCCGCCCGCTGCGCGGAGGGCTGCACCCGTAGAGGTCAACTCCCCTCACCCCTTCCTCTCCGCAGCTCGCCCTCCCTCCGCCCCGCCCGGGTTCCTCCAGCCTCCGGAATCTGGCCGCAGTCTGAGGAGTGCGCGTCCGCTGCGCTGCTCGGAACCAGAACCCGGAGCCGGCCCCGCCTTCGGGTCCGCGCTCCTCGGCAGTGGGGAAGCCTTAGCGAGCAGCCTGTTCTCTCCGCAGTAAAGCTCTAGCCATGCCAGATGGGCCGCCCCGCTCTCTGGGGACTAGGCAGGTGCGGTCGAGTTAATTTTTCCGCATCACAAAGAAAGATGACCTAGACCGCCCTTGGACTCTTCTCTCTTCCCCAAATCTCCCAGCCAAAACCGCGGTAACGCTCTCAGAGGACAGAGAGACTAGGCATGTGTGCGTGTTTCTCTCACACGCACACTCGTGTGGTTGTCTCCCCCTTTCTGTACTAGATGTCGTCCCCACAGCGGGAAACGATGGGCGAGGCTTTCTTCAGCAGAACGTGCCGGGGCGCGGCCCTTAAAACCTGCCATTCCCTGCAAGTGACTGAGAAGAGATGCCGGGCATACCTACCCGGTTAATTGCCTTCAGCGAAATAACACAATTGCGAAATTAGATCTGTACCAGAGGGGTAATTAACTTCGATCCACGCCGTCATTTGAAAACTAGATTTATAGGCGTACGTATGTTTTTAGGTGTGCTGTAAATGGCATGCGGATATATGCATATGTATACGCAGACGTGCACCGTCTACACTTCTTCTGAACGGTCTAATTAGCAGCCTCTCTCGCTGGCAGCTGTGGCAGGAGGCGAGCGGAGACAGGAGTCGGGCTTCTGAGTTATGACTCTGGAGGGGTCCTGGGGACCCAGAGCTCCCGGCAGGGGGAAGGGCAGGAGGAGACGTGTGGTATTCGCAGGGGGTCAGTTACTTTCCGGATCAAGATCAGACTCTGCCCTCCGTGTTCACAGCGGACCTTGATTTAATGTCATACAATTAAGGCACGCGGTGAATGCCAAGAGCGGAGCCTACGGCTGCACTTGAAGGACACCAGAGCGTCTCAGGATATGAGAGGGGAAAAGGCAACTGAAAAGGGGTTTAAAGGGTGGTAGAACAACCCATCCTTGGCGGATAGAGACCCTCAAATTGATTCCAGAACGAACCTAGTGTTCCGCCAGCGAAAGGGTCACAGTTCTCAGTAAGAGCTCGGAAATCCGCACGCAAATCCCCGAGAGGGATTTTAGGGGAGCTTCAGTGACAGCTGTCAGGAGGGCAGGAGTTCCCATTTGTGCAAGTATTCTAGAGAGTTTAAGCTTTTAGAAAGCAGTGATTCTTTCAAGAGCGGGTAGTAATGCTTGTTTGCGATCCTGGGCCCAAGCTGCGGTAACAGAGCCGTCGAGAAAGAGGATAATCACAATAAGTGGCGTCCTGACCACATTGCACAAGAAACCTCAACCAGCTCAGCTCCTTGGGGAAGCTCACAACCACCCCCCATCACTCTCCCCTTTCTATTCCCAGTCTCGAGTGGGCCTAGCCTGGCTTTAAAAAGCTAAGATGATTTCCTCGTCTCGTCATAGTCGCAATGGCCAAATCAAAGGAGGACAAGAAACTTTAGAAGGACTTAGTAAATTATTTTATTTGAAAGCCAATAAGGTGGACTTTGTTAAGATAGTAGTTTGCACCACTGCCTTAGAGCCAAAGAGAAACCCGAGCTGGGAAGCGAGCCTTGATAGAAGCCTTTGTTCTGCCGTGGCCTGCAGGCGCTGCGAACAAAGGAGAGGAGCGAAGGAGCATCCACAGATGTGGCCGCGCCCTCCGCGCCTGCCGCTGTCCGCGGTGCTGACCACGGCCCTCTTCTCTGTAATTCCACCAAGTGCAATAGGGCGGCCCTGCCACTGCCCCCAAAGTGTAACAGGATATTAGGTAGATTGCGAAAGAAAAATTAAAAGCAGGGTAATGACGCATATAGCAAACCTAATATTTACCGAAAGAGCCCACTCTAGCTGTTGCCACACTTGGCTTGTGCTTTTCCAACTTTATGTAGTTACGCATATGCGGTTAGTGTATATGCATGGGAAACAATTTCAGTTTTTAGCTAAAACCCGAATCTAAGCAAAGGACAGGGCTTGCAAGAAGAATGAAGTCGCCATTTTTTTTCTCTTAAGCCATCTACCTCAAAACACATGAACGTAAGGTCCTCAGCTGCACAGTTTAACAATGCTGGTGATTTCACCAAAGGGACAAGCGACGGACTCAAGTGTGGGCCTCAAGACATATCAGAACAGGATGAGATGAAGACTGACTAGGTGAGAGCCACAGGAGCCCACCTACCTAGCCTGCCGCCTCTGGCCGGGCTCGCCCCAGGGCAGCCTTTCTAGGCAGGTCCAAAGCTCAGAGCTTGCTTCGCGGATCCCTGGCCAGCAGGAAGCACAACAAGGCCAGGAGGCCTGAAACCCGCACTGCGGAAAAACCAACCACAGCAGCATCCTCATAGCTCTGGCAGGTAGAACAAGTCAGAACGGCTTACTGAATCCCAGGCAATGAAAGTTCGCTTTAGGAGCCTAGGGTCCTATGAGTTTAAATGAAGATATTCAGTGCATTTTAAATATCTCAGCATATTCCATTGTCCTAAACATTGAAGTATTGTAGTATGTAAATAATAAAATTTAAATCTCCTAATTAAACAATGAATGAAAGAAGAAAGAAAGAGAAAACCAACCAATTTGTAGCCAGCCTGGGCTCTCAAAAGAAAGTACTGTGCATTTGCTTCTGTTAGTTTCTAAATCCACAAACTGTGAACAATGTGAAAATTAGGAATAGATAAAACAATCTGGACTGAGCAATTGAGGCAGCAACACCAATTTTAATCCAGACATAGAAATGGACCATAAATGGGTCATACATTTCCTCAGATTTGTTCTTTTACACCTGGGTGGAGGAGATATGAGAAAGGATCCATAAAACAAAACCACCAAGCATAATATCCTCAGTCAAATATATCCTTTCCCCATCCCTCAGAGTTGATGTTATTTGTCTTTCAATTTAGAACTCTGTGAGTTTGGTCTTTTTATATACACTGATGCCTTAGGTTTATATTTCATTTTATACAATTTGGGAGGGAGTAGGTAAAAAAAACACTGGTAAAAAAGGAACTAGTCCAGTGATAAAAGGAAAGGGTTGGGGGAATATTCTTCATGTACCTGCTAAGAGCAGAAAATGGATATTGAAATGGGTTTAAAGCATTATAAGTTAGCATAAAAGCCTTGATTTTCTTCCAGTATTCATGCAACTGTGCTGATCTCCTGCATCCACATTCCTCCAGCTAGTTCATGAAGGAATAAGGTCCGAAGCTGCAAAACACTTCTGCCTGAGTAGAGTTATAATTCACATTACATAACAGAAACACACCTAATCGCACTCACCCTCATCCTTCTCTTTAGGACAGCCCAAACTCATCCTCCAGAAAGCTCAATCCGTTTTAAAAATTACTTTCTATACAGAAATAAAATACATACTGTGAAAGAGAGAAGTTAAAATACCACTTAGGTAAGGGAACACAATTTAGTAGTCTATTTGCTGTGATTAAATCTAGAGTGGTTATTGATTCGTAATATTTCCAGATTTTTTGAAGACTATTTTTTATTTCTCTTAAAAATATAATCATCTGCTGTAATGCGCATTGCCAATCTCCCTGCTAGGAAATTCTATGCTTAGCATTTTTTTCAATAAATCAATCAATGCTTCGTAATTGGAAATTTTCAGTGAGGCATGCTGTGGGAGACCTTTGACAATCATAACTTTCATTTAGTGGTCTGAAATTAAAGCTTCTCGGAATAAACTTAGGAACAGCTTGACCCTTTCTGTTATTCAAGGACAACCCTCCAGGGAAATAGTATGTTTCTGTCCTAGGAACAAGATGCTAGTGCCACGCACCAGGAGGTATCCGGTGTCAACAATACCAGAGCGCCCTCTGCTGCCCATAAGAGGCAGGGCATCAGTTACAAAAGCCAGATGGCACTGAGTTGCAATAAGTGATGAAAACAACAAGCTCTTAGAAACATTTAATCTGTGAAATTTAAAAGCTCTCATCATATTGTATTTCGGAAGGGGCCATCCAATTTCAATTTCGATAACTCCTTGGATAATATTCTATTCGAAGGGTAGTGAAAAGTTAATGTTTTAAAGTTTTCATTCTGTCAAATTATTTCTGTAGTTATATTTCTGTACATTTAGCCTCCTCAAATTGCAAAAAATCCTCTTTAGCAAAGAACCTGCTCTGAGTAGAAGTGATTAGGTATGGTCACAGCATAGGCAAACTCGCAGGAGGTGTTATATGCTCAAAAATGAGTTTTTCAGTACACAATCTTTTCTCAAATGAAATGGAGATTTTTTAAAAAGGTTAAATCTTTTTTTAATTTGTATGTATTATAGGATGTATAATGAATAAAAATATGTACAGTTGTATTAATTCAATGTTGTGAATTTCAAAATTACAGCCTATTTCTAAAAAAATCTTTGACATGAAATCTATTGTTGAAGATATCAGTGCTAATGTAATAAAATGATTCTATTAATAATGTGGTTGTTAAATAAATTTTGTAAAAATAAAGTTCTGTTTATATTATGGTACCAGAATGAAATAACTATCTAATATTACTCATGTTAAATTTAATTTTAAAATTTAAATTCTTACAAGAATATTAAGCTGTGAGGTTGTTGAGAATATTAAGCCAATATTTAAAATTATGATTTTATAATTTGCTATAATACAAAAAAGTTCTTGATTAAATATTAAACTAAGTTAAATATTTAGCTGCATATGTAAAATTTCATATAACTAACTGTAGGTACATTTGTCTTCTGAAAACTACTTCTTCAAAGAATGCATTTGCAAATTTATAGCCTAAGTGAAATAAAGGAAATTGTTAGAACATTTATATTTTCATTCTAAACATTCTCTTAAAAAGTTAAAATATTATTTTCCTTTTGTTTAATTTCAACTTCTGAGTAAATTCATATTTTACTCATGAGAAAATGAACACAGTGACATTTTATCATATTCCTAATAGTTACTATAATAAGTTTAAAACGAATTTCTGAGAAAATAAAATACGAAATACATATTGAAACATTTCTATTCTAAAAACCATTCGCTCTATTAAAAAAAAAACTGAAGTGAACCAATTACAAGAGCTTCTCATGTCCAAGAGATGCCGCCCAAGGTGAAAAGCCTGCACCAGTATTTGCCTTTGAATTTGTATGTAAGAGTTTTTAACCCCTCTTTACTTCATATTTGCACAAGGGTGACATATTGTACCTGAAACACTCCTCCTAACTTCTGGCTACTTAGAATCCATGGAAATATCCACTTCTGTGGGAGTAACATCTAAACACTATATTTATGGGGAGCACTAGTACAATAAACGCAACTAATTATTGATACTTTTCTTTAAAAATTAACCACACAGTAATTGTGTCCTCATTTATGCTGACTCTTGGGTGAAATTAATATAGAACTTAATACTATTGGATCACAAAAATAAAAGCTCTTTAGATTAGATTGAATGGGCTTTAGTAAACTCGGTGTTTTTTTAATCTGGTATTCGGACTCAGCTGTCGCTGCAATTTCCATCAGCTGCTATTAAGTAACTAGTACAATATAGAAATGTGGCTGAGTAGGAATTGAAAATATAATGCTCTTAAGATACAATAAAATTGGAATCTCAAGAAATTGGAATTAATTATTTTAGAAGACCGATAGTTGCAAAGTGCAGGGAAAATATTTCCATTGAAGAACAAATAGCTAGTAAAGTTAAAAAAACAAAAAACAAAAAAAGCCAAGTACTGGAAGCAGAATATACTACCAAGGCAGAGAATAAGGTGAAATGGGATCAGTTAAGTCTTTGAGCTACAGTAGAAAAAACTAAGAAGATATTTGACTTCAATTTTGTTTTCAATATTTCAATAAAATATATTTATGTAGAAAATCCCCGAGGAATTACTAGATATTATCTGAAGAGTGTTTCTTCATTGGCACGCACTGCAATTTTGATTTTGTTACGTTAAGACAGAAATAATAGGAAATTAAATTAACAAAATATTACTTTATTATTCAACTCTTGTCCCATGGATTTGAAAGGCAGAATTGTTTTTTTCCTTCCTAGCTGTTGGTCAAACTTTTTTCATTGTAAAGAAGGCAAAGACAGCATTAATTTGAATGCAATAGCATTCCCGATATAAATAATAGAATTATTATAATGTAGCATATGTTGGACAAAATATCCTCCTCCTGTCAATTTGTTTAAATACAAAACAGTGATATCTGAAAAAGAAAATCAGTTTAGCACATTGTTCCTTACTATTTCAATGTTCTACCTAGTAGTCATAGCATTCAGTGCTCAGCAGAAGTAAGACTTGCTTCAGTGTGCTTGGTAGGGTAATAATATGGGAGTAATAATTTATAGTTTTAATTTCAACATTTCACCTAAAATGTCATATGGTGTGCTTGAGTGTGATATTGTTATGTTACAGAATTGCACGCTTATGATTTTGTAATAAACAAGGGGGGTGTTATTTGTGCTGGACCCTGTATTTAGACAGATAAGATACTTACTGGAACCTAGTCACAATGCTGTGTAGGAGTTCCCAGTAGAAATGCTGCTCTGAGTTCCAGGCTGGCATGCCAAACATTAAGAACCCTAGCCACCGCCAATTCAAACGTTATGAAGTTTGCGTTGCTATAAAAACATTAAGTTGAGAAAGGCATTCTCTTGCCCAAGAGCTGTGGAGTGTCAATTTTTTAGATCACAAGAACTTCACCTTTCTCTGGATGTCTTGGCCTGATTTTACTCTCTGTGTTCCCAGAACGAGGCTATGGTGGTTATATATGTTAATTGGCCTGACAATATCCGGTACTCAAATAGAGACCGGCCAAAATCTCTCCAAGAATACATTCTTCAATAAGTGATTTTCACAACCTGGATATACTTAAAATAAAACAGATTCTGATTCTATAAATGAGTTATCTTTACTTAATTTTTCAATTCAGAGAGTGAAATATTTGTAAATGCCTGGTAGGCATCAGGCAGCTGTGTTAGCTGGGTGTGAGAAAGAAGGTTGCAGTGAGTGTGCATGTACATACATGCGTGTGAGAAAAGCTAGTGATAAGAATATCTGTGATTCACATTTAAAACATGATTCTGAATAAAATAAAATCAACTTTAGCTGTGGCCTGAACCCATGTCTCCTGCAGTTATCTTCAGACAATTAGCTAATCAACATGGGAAAACCCCCGATACAAGATAATTATTAATAAATAAAAACATTTTAAAGTTGTCTGGTTCTTTCAGACTCCATCCTCCTGCTGTTGTTGTTGCAATAATTTTCTGCAGATATTAACATTTTCCAAATCCATGAATGTCCTTTCAGTGAAAAAAATTTCTACATCATCTCTCCACCATTCCCCCTCTGCTTATTCCTACATGACTTGAATAATGGATCCCAGTGAGGTAAGTTTTTAGACCAATGACATTGAACACACCCATCAGTCATTAGACATGAGACCCAAACTTATACCACAGAATCATAAATTCGAAACAACTTGAATTGATTTTATATTTTTATTTTTGTTTGCTTTTTTTTTTCAAATTTTTATTATTGTCCAAGTACAGTTGTCTCCATTTCCCTCCAACCTCAGCCATCCCCACTTCCCACCCTTGGTCCTACCCCGCTTTGGTTTTGTCCACGTGTCCTTTATACATGTTCCTGAAACCCTTCCCCTCTTTCCCCCGATTATTCCCTCCCACCTCTCCTCTGGTTACTGTCAGTTTTAACCTTCCCTCCTTGTTCTGGTAAACACCTACATTCTCCGAGACTTTCAACTTTAAAACATGTTTTCTCATCCATTTCATTATTATCTGAACAATTAGTAGGTACCAGGCACTGTTACATATGATGAATATTTAATAATGAATAAAACAGATATGATGATTTTTATTATATGGAATTTATAGTCTTATCTAGAAGCTTGTCTCAGAGTTAAATTTTCTACTCTTATAAACTAACCTTTTATGATTTAAGTCTTTTTACTTTAAGGGCTTCTAGTCCAGCCATTGGAATTTTCTTTGTGATAAAGGCAGACTTGTGTTTTACTTTTCTGGGATAAACAAGATGATACATTTACACTTTTATTGTAGATTCCACTTCCTTTCCCCATTGGTAATGAAATGCGTTTACTATTCCCTGTCAAATTTGAAGGCCAAATGAGCAAATAGTAACATGAGCTGACCTAATGTTAATTACAAAGTATTCACTTTTATCTAAACTGTGGTTTACTAGTCATGCTTGAACTTGGTCCTTACTTTGTTATATAATATTGTATTTTCAGTTTGACACAGATTTTGACTTCCCATACGTTTTTTACTATATATATGTGCATCTAAACTCTATAATTTGGTCCTTATCTTTTATTTATGCACGTTTCTGATAAACTGTGGCTTTGTTCCTATTAATTTTTTCCTTTTTCTGTTTTTTTTCTTTTATTTTAATGAACTATTTCTTCAATTATTAAGATTGTTTTCAATTTATATGCTATTTTTTTACAGGGCTTGTAAATGTGACTAACTTAGATCAAACAAACCATCAGTTGGCTTTATTAGATTGATTAACAGTGCACACCAAATCTAATTTAGTTATTAAATTGCTTATAATAATGAGACCAACTCCTTCATGGCCCTGCTATATTAAATGTTTAAAATAAACATCAAATCAACTAATCACTCAAAAGTCTACTCCAAAGTACTACCATACATTTAATTTTCCAGCTATGCTTTCATTCATATTAGTAGCTGTGAAATTTTTGGTTTATGGCTCAGGAAAAGTGGTCATGATTACCTTGTTAGTTTATTGCTCATAACTCTTGGCTGTCACCTTGACGAAGTCTCTGACAATGGCCAAATGTCTGTCAGAATTGTCAAGGCAATGACAGGTGTTGTGTGTACCAAAGGGGTAAAAGATTCTCTTGTGTGAGCTCTGATTACTCGACTTAACAAAAAATCTGAGAGTAGGAACTCTCTAGCTGTAGGAGGCGGTGTGTGTAATATGGTATGTCATATACTTAGTTAATGTGCCGACATTGGAATCTGAAGACCTATGTTTTAGGCTGAACTCTGACTTTAATTGGTTGAGTAATTGGGATTACTTTATTTCTTTCACTGGGCTTCAGTTTTATGTGAACTTGATTGGTGTTTCTCCATAATAAGCTGTAAGAACTACTTGAGGAGCTAGTTTATAAATGTAGGTTTCTAGGCCCTATCCTCAGAGACACCTAGAGGTCTAGACGAACTTAAACAAGTACTACAGCTGGTTCTGACGCAATTTGTCTACATTTTGAGAAACTCTGGATCATTTCTCTAAGCATTTTTTTCACTTAAGATATTCTGGCTAGAAATTAAAGAAAATTAATAATTCTGAGGTAGTAAATTTGATCACTGAATAAGCAGGCCCAGAAAGACTTTATATTCTGGAGGAAATCTTAGTTGTGACATGGAGAGAGTGTAAGTCTGGGTTCTTCAAGAAATAAATGCCAAAACTGAATCAAATGTGCAATGTCTTTATGAAGGAAAATGCTTGTGTGAGAGAAAGTAGTAGGGGAATGGGTAAGCTGGGTGAGGAGGTCTGACGTTTAATGAAAGACAGGGGCAGGGAGGGTGGAATGCAAACACCTTAGAACTAGTAAGGGAGGAAGTGTTGGCACAATCCTCATGCAGTCCCTGAGCCAAAGATGGTTGTTGGAGGAGTCCCAGTTCATCCAAGAACATGCTTGCTCCAGTGTCCTCATCATAGTTAGTCAGAGGTTAGGAGCAGTCCATGGGAAACATGGTCTCTGAACAAACATAATGATGGATTTTATGCTCAAGAGGGGTCCTTGGTTAATTACATTCCCTGTACTTGGAGGTCTGAGAGGCGTATTCTCATGGCTATCATGAACAGGCAAATTGCTGTTAATAGAAGAGTGAATTACTAGGAATTTAACAGGGATTTACCTACCATCACATTAGAGAAAACCCAGATTCGATATGAATAGGATCAACTACCAATAAAAGATAAAGGTGATTCAAAAAGTATAGAATAAATACCTTGCTCCCAAATTATATTACTTAGGATGGGCTAGGTTAAGCTGAAATAATAAATGTTGGCATCTTGTGCATACTACTTGCCCCATGCAGGGCAGAATATATGTATAGCAGGGCTTTTGAAGACAGGTCATTGTGGACATCTCTCGCTCCTGGAGTCCTCAGGAGTCAGAGGCAATTCATAGGCATGCAACAACATAGGCTGGAAGGAAGACTGTTCACACTGGTGTCTCAAGAAATCCAGCTGATGAAGGCTTCACTGTCTAAAGGTGCCATCATTTTAAACACATGAACTTCTCAAGCAGTATTTTAGGGAAAGAGAAAGCTTGAGATTCAAGTACAGGCAAATGGTGTGACCCAAAAGTTATAAATATTTCTTCCATTCACATTGTATTGGCTGTAACTGGTCACATGGCCATGCAGAAACTTGGAATCATCCATGTATCTGAAATCGAAGAGAATAGATACTGGTGAGCAATAATGCTTAGCAAAATAAGACTTCTTGCAATCACTATTACTTGTATATAGTGACTGACTACCTCATCTCTAAGGGTCCTGGAATTCAGAAATCTAATGTGGCTAAAATAGAACCTTTGTGCAGATGCTTTGTGCAGTTTTGAAGGTGTGGTGGATAGGGTTTAAACAGGGAGTGAAGTCATCTTGTAGTATAAAATAGGCTCTTTCTCTGAACTGTTGTGTGATTATAGATATTCACTTTTGCCTTTCTGGGCCTGTGTTTTCTTGTTTGAAAGACAAAAGGTTAGAGTTAGATACCTAAGATATATTCCAGAGCTAAATTAATTCTGATAATAACAGCAACATTAAAGCAGTAGAAACATGACATAATCTGATACCTGTACAGCAAACTGCTGAAGAGATCTTTTCATTTTTACTTCACATGGAGGAAATCAAGGGAATTGTTCTAAGGCTGGATAGTAAGGGTCCTAAGATTCTCTCCATGTATTCATGAATATTGTGGAAGTAAAGGGCTCCAGGGATGCCTAGGGAAATGGGCCCAGCACTCAGGTGTTGCAACCTTATTCTTGGAATGGATAATACTGGGATGCATTCTGCATAGCTCCTCACAGGGTTCTAGCCGAATCAAGCCCACAAGACCAACTTGCGAATGCACTCTATGATGGATTTTTTTCTTTCTTCTATTTCAGTCTCCTTTTCTGCCCCATCTCCACTCCATGCCCTGGTTTTACTCTCAAAATTAATTTTCTGCTTCCAAAAGCTTTTGCCTTAGTCAGCACTTCCTGAGGGGAACCCAGGCTTAGCAGAGAAATCTCAGCCAGGTAAGAGCATATAGGATCAAAGACAGCCAGGGATTTAAGTGCGTTTAGGGCCAACCCTTATTCAGTGCAGAACTTCATTGTTGAGTCAGTTTCTATATCTCAAAAGTTAGAAAGGACTCTTCACAGGACTCTCTGGACCTTCTCCAGCTGTAGCATAGGTGAAGCAAGAAGCTGGTTTCATGAGAAACCCCAAAGCTCTGATCCAGTTTTCCATCTCTCTGGCTGTGGTGGAGAAGAACAGAAAAATAGTGCTGAAAGGCATCCAGGCTCCTGCAGTTCTGTAATGCAATTCTGCATTTTCCATGTGTTAATTTGATAAATAATGATGTGCACCAGTGAGAAAATTAATACCTCCTAAAATATGTGGATACCTTTAAACTCCCATGTTTATATAGAGAAATAAATAGTAGTTTTATAGTTATATAGAGAAATAAATAACAGTCTCAAGTGTACCCTACATACACTTCTTGGTGCTTCTTGGACATGCAGGAGCACAGTCAAACACAAAAGTCATGGTCTTCCCATCCCCTGTTCTGTCTGACCAGTCACCCTGAGACACAGGCTGGTTATAGGCTGCGGCGGTGCCAACTTCAGGAGAGAGTGGTTGGCCTACCCTGAGAGTATCCAGGCTGCACTGAGGAAGAAGAACAACTGAGACGCACTGAGATGGCACACAAAGTGACCTGTCACCCTCAAAAGGCTGGGAAAGAGTGTGAAACCTGACTCTGACACCAAGTACATTAGCTTCCATTTAGATAGATGTGCATGAAACTTAATGAATGGTTTTTGATCTATCTGGGGAGACATTCTTTAACAATGCATTTATTTTTGCAGTGGGAATATCTTCCTAATAAATGAGACTGTAATCAGCAGATTTAAGATTAACTGGATCTTGTTGGAAAGGTGTATATCCTTCTTTGGTATTTGATTTACACTTAACTCTAAAGCACAGTATACATGCTATATAATTCAATGGATAAGAATGTATCTACGTATAACAGACTTTCACACTGTGCCGCTGTCTTCAGGAGAAGGTTCGATACCCTTTGTTATAAAAGGCTAGTATGCAATGATTTCTTATAGAAATAGCTATATCTTAAATTTTTATAGTCAAAATTTTTACCAATTGCTCAATTTACAGAACATGCAGTATGTGGACCCCAAAGATGCCATGGATTCTTTTTTTTCCCCCAACATTGTTTTTATTGTTGTTCAAGTACAATTGTCTCCATTCCTCCCCCAACCCAGCCATCCCCACTTCCCACCCTTGATCCTGCCCCCCTTTGGTTTTGTCCACGTGTCCTTTATACATGTTCCTGAAAATGCTTCCCTCTTTTCTCACCTCCCCTCTGGTTACTGTCATTTTGTTCTTAATTTCAATGTCTCTGGTTCTATCTTGCTTGCTTGTTTGTTTTGTTGATTAGACCATGAATTCTTCAGAAGGCTATTTAATATCTATTGTATATAGGTTTGTCAACATACTCTCACACATGACAGGAGCAACAACAAAAACCCAAATCATATTTTATTGTTTTTTTAAAATAATCTTTCTTGCTATTCATTTCCCAATTTCCATTAAGATATGATAATATGGAAGGAGGATGTGATCCAAATCATTAACGCCTTTTTAAAAATATTTTATTGTTTATCCTATTACACTAGCCCCAATTCCCCCCCCACACGCCTCTCCACCTAGCCACTCACCATTTCCTCACACACCCCACACTATTGTGCATGTCCATGGGTAATGCACGTATGTTCTTTGGCTAATCCCTTCACCTTCTTTCAACCAGTCCCCACCTCTCCCCTCCTCTCTTTTCGCTGTCAGTCTGTTTCATGTTTCTACACCTCTGATTCTATTTTGTTCATTAGTTTATTTTGTTAATTAGATTCCACATATAAGTGAGATCTTTAACTCAATCATACATGGTAATTAAGTCAATGACTAGGAAACCAGCTTCCAAGTGACTGATAAATGCATATTCTTACACGTTCCTGCCTTTTGAAATCATGATGCTCAAAAGCATAAGGGGCTGATGACGACTCACACGTGTGTGTGCAACGCTGTCTCTCTGAGTAGTCCCAGGGTCTGAACGATGTGGGTACTAGCATATTATCTCTCAGACAGGATGTAATTCATGCTAATAATTACTACATGTTTCACAAATTAATTACTAATGATATAGTGTAGTTATCAATAAATTGTGTCTTCTAACAAGTACAGATTTAAAATTCCACAATGTAGTGAAATCATTAATAGTTTTTAGCCCTGCTGTTTTGGATTCTCAGCCCTCAGCAGTTTGTCCATCAGACTGAGGCTCAAGATGCTAGAAATTCTATAGTTGCCGTAGTAAGTGCTATAAGTGCTAATTTGAGTACAGTTCACTTGAGTCCCTTTTAATCACAATAAAATTAAACTTCAATTGTCTAGCACTTAATAGTTTTCACAGCATTTTCACACTGCTGTGAAGAAAGCGACTTTCTCCCACTGGCTTCTGATGCAAAATGCACTGCTCTTTCCCGTGCCCGAACCGTGCCAACCTGGAGTCACTCCCTGGCTTGTGTCCAGGATGCATAGGAACCTCTCCTGGCCAAGGAACACCAAGAAGCATATGTATAACTGTCCTTGTGCTTTGGCCTTTGTGTTTGTGAGGTAAGCCACCACCCTTAGCTCTGATCAAGTGTCGGATCCTATGTTGGATGTGGAAAGTAATCACCATTAAGGAGTTCTCAAAAATAAAATTAAGTTCTCTTGGAGCACAATTATATTTTAGACATTCCTCTCAATATTTCTCACAAAGGAATATTAGTAGCATGTGAACACCTTTCGGCCACGGGCATAGATTTCTTTTACTCTTTTAAGGGTCATTGATGGGTTATAGGAAATTGAGATGGGGTGAAAAAGAGATTCGAAAATATTCAGGGATCACTCATACATGTTTTTTGTCTAGTGTCTTCCCCTTCTTTCCACCGTGGACATGGACAACAGTGTGGGAGTTGACTATGCAGTTGGGGGTCGGATGGGTGGAGGAGGGCAAAAGGGGGAAAATTGAGACAACCGTAATAGAATGACAATAAAAAGGATTAAAAAAACAAAAAAATGGAAAGAAACAAATATATAATTTTTATAGATATTATTTTATACATAATAAATAAAAAGAAATTATTAGAATTAAAAAAGTATTCAGGGAGCAAGCAATTGGACTCTTAGTTTCACGGTGGAGCTATCAGACAGAAAACTGAATGCCCCTCACCACTGCCTTCCAACACATATTCCCTAGTTGAAAATGGATTGTGTAAGCCCTTAGCCTTCTTCACAGGAAGCTCGCAGTTTGACCCATGACCACTAGCCTTTGCCTCCGAGAGGTGTATTTTCTACACACGGTAAATAAAAATTACACATGCTGGGTCCACTCCATAAAGTCACATTTAGAGAATAACAATGGGTGTTGCTGTGTCTGGGGCTTGGTACATTTTTAGACATAAACTGTAACACATAACCATTCTTCCTGAGTGATTCCTAATTAGACTTTCCAAAGCACGCTCCACTGACTTCGGTATTGGGTTTTTCTCCGTCTACCTGGAAAGCCTTTTTCCTCCCCTTTCTGCCTACTTATATTCTATCACCAATAATACCTTGATCAAGTTTCATTTCTTCAACACCACTCTTCCCAGACTACAAAGTTAACCTTGCGGTTAACATAGACTTGTAAAATAGATTCTGGCACTTTCACACATTGTAACTGTGTGGTGCCGCAGCTGTGCCCAACATACTCCTTTGTACATTATAGGCACTTACTGAATTCTTTTAAAGACTGACAATGAATTAGAGGGTGTGGATAATTACTTGTGGTTATATCTGAAGTGAGAACAAAGTATTATTATTATTAATTATTGTTATTATTATTACTATTATTTAAAAACAAATACTTTAGGACCCAAGAGCTTTATTGAATGCTCCTGTCAACAACTGCGAAACAATATTCCAAAATATCTAGGTGTGAGCATACCTTCCACCACATCCAAAATATTTATTTACTTTTCCAAAAGAGCTCACTAAGTACTTACTAAAGTAGCCTTCACACTGCAACTCAGGCCTCCTCAACACGCGCACGCGCGCACACACACACACACACACACAGAATGAAATGAGATCATACGTGTAAAGCATCTAGCACTGTGCCAGGCATATAAGAGCTTAAATAAATGTTGATTTCTTTCTCCACTCTCTCTTTCTTCCTTTTACCCTCACACGTCTTCCTTAGCCTTTCACTTCAAGGTTCAGAGTATTCTTCTGCTCTCTTCCCTTACCCAGCATCTCACTCAAATAGGGTGACACAATGCCCAGGAAGGGAGAGAGTGGGGAGAACTGCAGAAAAGCTGGCATAGGAGCTATGCCAGTGGTGTTTCACTCACATGCCAGCTTGGCCTGGGTTTGATAAAATCAGAGAAGGTTTTGCAAAAAGCAACTGCCACAAGGTTGAAGCTCTCAAGACTGCCACATGAAAAAGAAATAGAGATTTTATATTTATCCCCCCGCCCCCAGTAATGGCATTCAAAATCAAAGAAGCCAGTGTGGAGATATTAAGTTTTTAGAACAGTTAGACACAAAGCTTCAACAGTGATATTGAAAGGGAAAGAGAAAATGCTATTCCCAGAGGCAAAATGAGATATAAAAGACTCAGAAAGTAGAGCAGAAATTAAAGCATCTATGATGTACAGTGGACAAATGTTCTGACATCTGTAAAAAGAACAAAATTAGAAGTTTAATGTGGCTCGAGACATGATTCAAATATGAATCTGAAGCTAAAGTCTTAAATAGATACAGAAAATCACAGAGTCTGAAAGGACTGAAACCATGATTTTGCAGGTGATATTTATTTCCAGTTCACAGATGAAACTAGGAAATACAGAGGTAACTCCTCACACTGGGGATGAAGGGAAACTTTGCTCTGTGCCATGCAATACTAATGAGTGATCCTAGAATGACTAACATTTATTGACTGTTAGCTGAATGCCAGTACATTGTAAAGTACTTTACATGTATTATTTATTTATTAATTACAATAATTCTAAGAGGCATGTTCAGTTATTTTTCTACTTTATTGGTTAGAAAACTGAGGCTTAGAGAGTATATTTGACTTCTCTAAGGTTGCACAGCTAGGAAATGGTGAGGCCAGAATTTAATTTAAATGCAGGCATCTAGTTAGATATAACATATTAGACTTAATGGAAAACTTAGACTTTTACTTAATTTTTGACTTTTTTCCATCTTTCAGTTAAGCATAGCCTAAAATCATTTTATGAATCAGTGTTTTGCTTCTTCATTTTCTTAACTATCTGAGATTTTTTTTTACGCATTATCTCCTCTGTAAAGATTTGTGGCATTGTGATTTCCTCTCTCTCTCTCTCTCTCTCTCTCTCTCTCTCACCCATGGGCTGGGAATACCACAAGTAGCTTATATGTATTTGGTTCTAAAATACTTATTGAAAGGATGTATAAGCAGACTAACTAAATGATAGTCCTACATGTCTACTTCCATCTAAAATAAAAGGTACACTCATAAAGTTGCCATAGTTGCAGTAATTATAAAAAATTCTATTTATATCTAGTCTTTCAGTCTCTCAGAGATCAAACCTGGTTTAATATGTTAGCATATCTACATACTTCTCCCCCTTATGAGGCATGGATAGATGATTTGCCCCGTGTAGGTAGAAGAAAAGCAAAAGCAGCATCCCGAATGTCCCTGACAGTCTGCGGGTGGTCCGACATTGTCTAAAGTGCTATAGGTGACCATATAACCCACTTCTTCCTACCACTCTTCCCAAGGTTTGAGGATTTGAACCTGAGGATAGAGAAATGTTCTCTCATGCTTTTAGGTCTCTCGATCTTTAGCTATGTCAAAGAAATATTGATAATCTGTGATTAGAGAAAACATGTGCTGAATTACATGTATGCCAAAATTTCCATTACTCAGAGACCCTCACACAACACAGTTGACACTTCAAAATCTTATATGCACATTGAGATACAATTGCTTACCCATCAGATTGGTGGAATTTATAGTCTTACAGTAAAAATGTTGTCAATGGTGCTGAAAAAAAGAACTGCTCATCAACAACCTATGGAATTTAAACTGCTAGAACCACTCCGGAGGTCACTGCCAGTTTCTAATAATGGTGAAGACGCACATACCTCTGACCAGTTTTAGGCATGTGCCTTATTTTCTTACATGTGCGTGAAGAAACTAGTACAAGAACGTTCTTGGGCACTGTTTATGCTAGAAAAAAAAGTTGGAATTAACCTAGATAGTCATATGTAAATTATGAGATATTCATAAAATACTGAAAATAAACTCTTAACTATACATATTAACTCATTTAAACCAGGTAGCAGATGCATTGGTGTTCTTTGTATTAACTTGTTGTATCTTTTTGCATCCCTCAAATAACCATTTTTAAGGGTAAAATGAACTATTTTCAATAGAGTTTTTGTCATTAAGAACATCAACCATAGACGGAGTTTTTAAAATGAGCATAGCATATCATAGAGGGGGAAAATCTTCAACACAGGACTATGGAGTAAATATTGCAACAAGCAATACAGTCAACAAGAAGCTGAAATTTATATTTGGATCCAGAAACTGCCCTTGACCGTATTGTGAGAAGATTGTAGGCCACATGTATGCAGTTGTTGAGTAGCCATTTCTTTGACTCGAGATGTTCTGACACACGCACAGAAAAACCTTAAATGTGGGAGGTGCTCACGAAAAGAAGCACAAAACCAAATTGTCTAGAGAAGCATGAAAGCACTCCTCTCTCTCCCTTGAAAATTAGCTGGAGCTAATTTTAGTCTGTTCAATCCCAGTGTGTATTGTGACAAGAAAATTAGCTCGTAGTTTTCTTTTTCTTTTTTGTTTTGTTTTTATTCTCTTTTCAAATTAAGACTTTGGTCCCAAGCTAACTTGAGAAATATTTTTTTTTTCTAATTTGGGTGCAAGGAGAATGCCTAGGCTCTTGGTCCTCCTAAACACAAGCCAGCATTGAGTAAGAGCTTACTCTCTTCTAGAAATCTAAGGCATATTAGATTTTAGCATTCATTTAAAGTTAAACACTTGTCATCTTCCTGATGAGTTGTCATTATAGAAATGTTATGAAAAACTTGAGCTTTCAAATAACTTTATTACTTAATATCACCTCAACAGTGTCTTTTTAAGCAGCAAGTCCACAATGAAGACCATATATTAGAGTAGGTTGTTTCCATACTACATTGTCCTTGAGTTTCCAACTCCCACATTGGGAAATAAAGATAGCATACTATTACACACTTTCTTTCATAAAAGTCTTATTCTTTTGGTTGTGTGGGAAAGCATTTTAATCAAAATAGAAATTTGTAAAATAGTTATAGTTCCTAGCCTTGAAAATTCTTGAAATCCTATGGGAAATAATTTCTAAATTTAACAATTATGGGCCTTGAATGAGTCCAGCAACCAGACTAAATCCTGATTTTCTCAATAAAGATATGGAACTCTATTTTCTCACAATTCTCCTGGCTACATTAGCCTTCCATATTCAACCTAATCATTTAATAATGCTTCATGTGTCTCTCCTATTTCACATGTCATCAGTTTCTTCAAGGTTCTCCCATAGCCTCTGCAGTCTCTTCCCTTCCAGTTGCCACTGCTTAGGAAGAGTACAAGATATATTTCTAGGTCTGACCAGTCAGTAAAGATTTTCTGGGGGAAAAAAAGTCATTGGAAGTTATACATGAAGAATTTATAACCTGAAACAAGAAGCAGCTTGATCAATTAAAATTAAATTACTATGTTGTTTGCTTATAATCACAAAATAGGACAGCCTCTGAAAAACAGTAAAAATATTCTTGCATATTATTTATATTTGAAATTGAGTTACAGATATTTAGTCATTTTGAAATGTTGAAACTTTAAGTCAACGTATTTGAGGATAAAATGTCTGAAACCTGATTTGTAGAGATCCTACTAGGTAAGGCTTCAACATCTGTAGAAGCCCACAGGTTATCTGGAAAGATGAAAAACAGAGTTGAACATTTGTATGTCACTTCTCAAAGCCTAACACATTTGCCAGAGGATATGTTGTTAATTGTGAAATGTATCATTCATACATGTATAAATATATGAATGATATATATATATATACATATATATATATACACAATTTAAATAATACATAAAATAGGCTACTGTGTATTTTCTATCTGAGTTAAGTAATGGAACACCATCTCACCTTAGAAGCCATCTGCATACCCCTCCTTGATACCCTTCTCCCTCCCTGTCATAGGCAGCCGTGATCCTGACCTGTGTTCTTCATGCCTCCATTTTACTCTATAGTTCTATGACATATACACGTCTCCCTAAGCAGTAAACTGTTTATTTTTAAAAAGTGAGTAGCAAGGTCAAATCCAACTGTATAAGGAGTATTGCCACTGTCAGAAGGAAGCTTCCAGAGAAAGCCTGTGAGTCTGGTTTCAGTCTCTGACAATTTACAGGAACCTCTTCTGAGAAAGTCAGTGGGCAAGGTCAAATAGAAGTCAGTCCTTGGACTAGCGGGGCTCACCACAGTGAGAACACAGGCAGACCTTAAGTACAAATCAGACTGAAAATATCAGGCAAGACTCTGGCATGGAGAATGAGCTTGTCTTTATTTTATGTTTCTAAGCTCACCAGAGACAATCTCTTATGAGAAGTTCAAAGCACAATTTTTGCAGTGATGTGAGTGTCCACAAGCACGGATGCAAGGCAAATGGAGAAGAGCATAAATTTCATATGGATATGGTCAAAGAAAGCCTGGTATAGATAAGAATCCTGGTCAGTCGCACCAGCCATTCTGTCCTCAGGTCAAGAAGAAAGGACCTTGTGGTGGCCAATGTTCCCACTGCTCTCTGCACCCTGTCTGGCCCCCCACATCTGGTGTACCCAGGATCCTAGAATATTTCTTCATTCTCCTGGTGATTATTTTTCCATTAAGTTCTATTTTGGGTATCCTGTTTTTATCCTGTTTTCTGTTCCTTGTATTCCTTTTTTCTTGGTCTTCCTCTTATTCAGTGGGATGTATCTTCCAACAGTTTCTTGAGAGATGGTTGTTGGGAGTTTTTCAGCAGATCTTGTTAAGTGTCTATAACTTATCCTCATACTGACTGTTGAGCTGAGTATAGGTTCTAGGTTTAAAATAAGGCTACTGCAAAATTCCATAGGTATTTATTACTCCATTGTCTTATTGCTTCCAATATTGTTCAGAAGTCTAAAGTCATTTTATCCCAGATCATTTGGTTTTGATAAGATTTTCTTTTCTCTAAAAACTTACAGAAACTTCTTTTTTTTTTTATTCTAACATTCCAAAATTCCACCATGATGGTGCTTGGCGTAGGTCACTTTTTACTTAAGTTGTTCAAATTTTATTGTGTTGGGAACATTATAGACCCTTCCAAACTGTCACATCAACTCATTTCTTTCAGGTCCAGGACGCCTTCGTGAATTATTCCTGATTTTCTTTTCTGTTTTCTAATGTTCTCTCTTTCTGGAATTCCTACTAGTTGGATATTGGAATTCATTTCTAGAAAGGTCCTTTAATTGTCTTATTTTTTATCTTCTATTTTCTATTTTGTTATATATTGCTCTATTTTCTGGGAAATTTTATCAACTTAATTTTTTTTCATTTTTACTTTTTAATTTCAAAGAGATTTTTTTCCTGAATGGTTCACCTTTACCTTCATATAGCATCTTGTTCTTCTTTCATGGATGCATTAACTTATCTTTTTAAGTGTGTTAGTTATTAATAATAGGGGATTTTAAAATCAATGTTATTGACATATAATTTACATACAATAAATGCACCCATTTTAAGTGTATTGTTAAATAGAGCTTTCACAAATGTATACACTTGTTCAACCACCACCAAAAACAAAATATAGAACATTTTCGTAGTCCTCCCATAGTTCCCTTCTGCTTTATTCCAGTCCGTTTCTCACTCCCGACTCCTGGTTTCTAACAATCACTGTTCTGATTTTCTGTTTCTACAGATTAGATTTTTTTATGTTTATAGTTAATAACAGGGTTTTCCTTTGTGTCCTAAAATAATTTGTTTCATCCTAATTAGTCTTATGTTATTTTGTTTTTCTCCAATGAGTGTGTTTTGTCTTCTATATTTTACATAGAGGCTTTTCAAAAATATCTGGCCATCCTTGGTAGTCTGCTCATTATTAAGACTAAGGGATTAACCAAAAATCCTGAATAGCCAAACCAATCCAGGGAAAGAAC
Organism: Micronycteris hirsuta; assembly: GCA_004026765.1. NCBI lineage: Eukaryota > Metazoa > Chordata > Mammalia > Chiroptera > Phyllostomidae > Micronycteris > Micronycteris hirsuta. The sequence goes on from PVJI01003269.1 coordinate 44,332, forward strand.
AAAGCTAGAGGCTTCATACTATGCTATAAAGCTATAGTTATCAAAACAGCATGGTACTGGCATTAAAAAAAAACCCTGACAAATAGAGTGATGAAACAGACTCAAAGGCCCAGGAATAAACACAACCATATATGGTCACTTAATATTTGATGAGGGAGCCAAGCATACTCAATGGAGAAAAGACAGTCCCTTCAGTGGTGCTGGGATAGTTGGATACTCACATGTAAAAGAATGAAACTACATCCATATATTACACCACTCACAAAAATTAATGGATTAAAGGCAAATGTAAAACTTGAAACTCTTAAAAGAACACATAGACGCAAAGCCCCTTGACATATGATTAATGATTTTTTGGATATGACAAAACACAAGCACCAAAATAAAAAATAAACAGATGGAAATACATTAAACTAAAAAACTATTGCACAGCAAAGGAAATTATCAATAAAGTTAAAATATAAACTGTGAAAGGGGAAAAATATTTGCAAAGCATGTATCTGTTAAGGGATTAATATCCACAACATGTTAAGAACACATACAACCCACTAAACAAAAAATGAAAATAAAAAATAACTCAATAAATGGGAAAAGGACCCAAATAGACATTTCTCCAAAGATATATATGAACTTGAAATATCAGGGGGACCACTTTGCAAAGGATATAGTTGTCTAACCACTATGCTATATATGAAACTAATACAGAATAACATTGAATATAAATTGTAACTGAAAAATAAATAATAAAAAGGAGACATATTAAAAACCCACAGATACATGAAAAGAAGCTCTACATCACTAGTCATTAGGGAAATGCAAATTAAAACCACAATGAGATATCACTACATGCTTGTTGAAATGGCCATTATTAAAAAGATAATGACTTTTGGTGGGAATGCAGACTGGTGCAGCCACTGTGGAAAACAACATGGTGTTACCCCCAAAATTTAAAAATGGACCTGCCTTTTGGCCCAGTGATCTGAAGAAACCTAAAACATTAATTAAAAGAACATAATCATCCTTATGTTCATTTACAATCACAGCATTATTTACAATTGCCAAGATATGGAAGCAGCCCAAGTGTCCATCAATAGATGAGTGGCTAAAACAACTATGGAACATTTACACAATGGAATACTACTCAGCCATTAAAAAGAAGAAAATGTTACCCTTCGTGAGAGTGTAGGTGGACCTGGAGAACATTGTGCTAAGTGAAATAAGCCATTCAGGGAAAGAAAATACCATATGATTTCACCCATATGTAGAATTTAATGAACTAACAAGTAAAATAGAGACATACTCATAGATAGAGAGCAGAATGACGGCTAAGGAGGAGGGCAGGGGAAGGAGGGATTGAGCAGAAAGGCAAAAGGACTCATGGGCATGGAAAACATTGTGGTGATTACATGGGTGGGGGATGGGGGTATAAAGGAACTAAATGGTAATGAAAAACCACAAAAATAAAAAGATAATAGCATAAATGAGGAGAAAAGTAAACCCTGTGCAACTGCTGGTAGGAATGAAAACTGGTGTAGCCACTATGGAAACGGTATAAAGGATCTTCCAAAATTAAAAATAGGACTACCAATATATATGTACAATGGAATATTATTCAACCATAAAAATTAAGAAAATCCTAGTATTTGCAACAATACAAATGGACCTTGAAGTCATTATGCTAAGTGAAATAAGTCCGGCGGAGGAAGACAAATACTGTATGATCTCACTTATATGTAGAATATGTAAAAAAATAAAAATAACTCACTCATAGAAAATGAGATCACACTTGTGGTTGCCACAGGCAGGAGAATTAGAGGATGGTGGTCAAAGTGTACAGATTTCCAGCTCCGAGACGAATAAACACGGAGGCTGTAATGTACAGCATGGTGGCTACAGCTAACACTGCTGTGTGATATGTAGGGAAGTAGTTACGAGAGTAAATCCTAGGAGTCCTCATCACAAGAAGAATTTTTTCCTGCTTTTCTTCTTTCTTTTCTTTTTATTGTATCTATATGAGATGATGGATGTTAGCTGACCTGTGAATTATTTCATAATATATGTAAACCAAATCATTATGCCTTACACCTTAACCTTATACAGTAATGCAAGTCTCATTCTTAATAACACTGGGGAAGGTGTAGAAATTGAGGCATTAAAAAGGTGACTAAAAGATCTGAGCACATGGATGTGCTGACTTTGGGGTTAAGTGCAGTGCGATCAGTGCAGGCTGCTTTGGGAGGCCTGACGTTTGAGCGTCAGGTCTCGCTCTTGGGTTGGCAATCTTGGTGTTTCAATCTCTTGCATAGATGAGATTGCGTGTTCTGGAAACTGAGTGGAGCAAAAGGGTTGGGTCTGGAGACCCTCAGGACTTGTAGTCAATATACATAGAGCTGCTTTCTTTATGTTGGGTAGCATATGCAGTCCTGAAGTCTCAAATGTGAGCACCTCCCCGACCCACCCTTCCCTGTCTCCACAGAACCAACTTGAAAACTTAAGTTGAGATGGAGAACAGGCAATCTCTCAGTGACTTGGAGTGAGGATGGCATTTCAGGAATCTACTACTCTTTCGTCCAATCTTTACTTTACAAGACTCTCCTTTCATTGTCTTTAGACACCTGAAACTGACAGGTTCAGAGACATTTGAGAATTCTGTGGTACGAATTAGGTTGGCCCTCACTTTTCTCTACCATCAACTAAAAACTCAGCTTTCTGGGCTCTGCTGAGTCAGTTACCACTTATCTATTTTCCATCTCCCAATATTTTGTTGTTACTGTTCTCCCTCCTGTTTCCCTCATTCTCGTGCATGTATGCCTTTTTAAAAATATCTTAACTTTATTGCTAAAGAGGTTTAGAGAGAGTAGAATTAGCTTCATGCACTCAATCTATTATCTTAACCCCCAAATTTCCCATGATAAAATATTTCATTCTTTATTATATGTGATAAAAGAACCAGTGTGCGGATTAATCAAATACATAAGCTGTTACAGAATAAAGCATTTACCTTTATTCAATCATTCAGAGTAATTTGGCCAATAGAAAATTTTCATAAAATTATATATTACCCCTATGCTACTTCTCTAAGTCATTCACTAGGCACAATTTGGGGGGATCTTATATTCATTATGCTGTTAAACCACTCTTATGATCAAAAGGAGAATTTTAAAACAACATATTGAGATATGAATTAAGTAAGAACCCCCAGTTAGGATTTTGATATGATGAATTAAGTCCTGTGACATAATTACTTTTAGATAAAAGATCACTACTCTAGAATTTACATTTATTTACGCAATGATTCCAGACTAAAAGCATTGGTTTCATTGAATTAAACATGGGTGGAGATATCTGAAAAGGCAGCAGGAGCAGGCTACTTGAGATTCCGTTCCATGCGGGATGAGTGTTACAGTTGCAGTGAAGGCTGTTTACCAAGGATAACGACCTGTTGGCAATGTGAGAGGAACAGCCATGCCTTAACCCACTACCACTGCACCTGAGGGCAATGCACTCCCCCGAAAGGCAGGTTGAGAATGCTCACTAGGGACAAATAAACAAAGGCCATTTTGAGTGCAGCTGTGTTGGAGCTAGAATTGCCAGATAAAACACAGGATTCCTAGTTCAATTCCAACTTTAGAGAAATAAGAAATATTTTTTTCAGTGAATTATGTCCCTTGAAATACTTGGGACATACTTATACTTAAAACATATTCATTGTTTATCTGAAATTAAGCCTTAACTGGGCATCCTATAATTTTATTTGTTGAGTCTGATGACTGAGATCATAGCCCTCAATCAACAATCAGAATCTCTAATAAAGTTTATGTGTATGAAATAAAAATTTAAAAGCTCTAGAAAATGTCACTTATAGGTCAAGGCTGGCAATAGAGTGATCGGGAAGCACTGGGTCTCAGGAATAAAAGAGAGAACAGTGGCCCCGTGTCGCTTGGCCAGGGAGATGTGGAGATCTACGGTTCAACTCTAATGTGACAAGCAAGCACAGAAAAATGTTTATACTGGGGCATTCTAAATTTACAGATGGCAGCAGAAGTGAGTTGCCAGAAGTGCATTATATTAAAAGTTAAATTATTATATTTTAAATAACATCTTTTTTTTAATAGAACCAGACTATTCCTAAGTACCTTTATTTTTCCCAACCCCCTACCCTAACATCTATTACCGTCTGTAAGGATGTAATGTGGATTTTCAGAACAATTTCTTTTATGTGTTTATTTTTTAAATTTCTCTGCTGTTTCTCTTTAGGAGTACATATGATCATAGCTTTCTGCCCTTGAGTATTCTCCCCCATTCTCTTCATTCTCATTCAATAGCACACACCTCTGGGAAGGCAGAGAATTTCCTAAAACCAGAGAGCCACAGGAGTCTCCATGTTGCCTGAACGCCTCCCGCCCCCCGCGCAGGCTCCCATACATATAACTATCCTCGAGAGATGGCGGCTGCCCCGTGGTTAGAGAATTCTAGGGAAGGAAAACAGAACATCCCTCTGTAGGAGTAGTGATTCTTTTTCATTTCCTTTCTGTCATGTTCAGACTTCTGTGGACCTAGGATTCTGGTTTCAATTTGTTCAAAAAGAGTGATCATTTTAAAAAAGAATCAACTACTAGACTAAAGCTTGACCTTCCCCTATGCCTGAGTGGCCTCGGTGGTCAAACTTCCAAGCTCCAACTGTAGCCCTCAGCCTTCAGAAGAGCTGTCTAATGGCCTCAGTTTCCCTCCTCTTTCCACCCAAGGTGCTGTGGGACTGTCCCTTCTCTTTCGAGGAGGATTATATGGATCAGTGATGGAGAGAAGGAAAATAGAGGCATACTCATCTTATCTGTTGCCTAACAGTGTTTTCAGCAGTTACTTCATAAGTTAAAAATTTCTGCATATGAAATTAGGTTATATATGCATAAATATCTTTATCTTTACAAATAAACGTAGTAGATTTCTTCCCAGTACTTTCTAAATCTCATCACTGAATATTTTAATCATAGTCTTTATGGCCTTTCCATATTTTATCTTGAGCTAAATAGCCCTGGCTTGGGATACCCACTGCATTATGAGATATTATATTGTGCAGTAGTCCACACTTTGGATTAAAAACTTTAGGGATTTGTTTTTCATGGAAGAATAACCATTACGCATGCAGGTAAAAAGCACATGTGGGGCTCAGCAATCATCTGGGCTTTCCTCTCAAAGTCCCAGCCCTGCCCTTGGTGTCAGATCATTTCCTGCCCAGGGCTGCTCTCCCTCTGTCCATCCTAAGGAAGAGGAAATCCTATGTATTTCCTGCTCACACACACGTATAGCCTCCTCCATTATCAATATCATTCATCAGAACATTTTTTTTAAAGATTTTACTTATTCATTTTTACAGAGGGGAAGGGAGGGAGAAAGAGAGGGAGAGAAACATCAATGTGTGGTTGCCTCTCGAACGCCCCCTACTGGGGGCCTGGCCTGCAACCCAGGCATGTGCTATGACTGGGAATCGAACTGGTGAGCCTTTGGTTCACAGGCTGGTGTTCAATCCACTGAGCCGCACCAGCCAGGGCAGAACACTTTTTTTTTAACTAAGGATAGACTTACATTGGCACCTAATCACCCAACATCTATAGTGTATCTTAGGTTTCACTCTTGGTTTGTACATTTTGTGGGTTTGGATAAGTGTACAATGACAAATATTCATCATTACAATATTATACATTTTCACTGCCCCCCAAATCCACTGTGCTCCGCCTATTCATTCCACCCTCTGGCAGCATGGAACCTCTTGTTCTCTCCACAATTTTTGCCTTTTCCGGAGAGCCACATGACTGGAGTCATACAATGTGCAGTCTTTTCTCATTGGCCCCTTTCACTTAAATGATACACATTTAAGTTTTCTCTATGCCTTTTCATGGCTTATTAGCTCATTTATTTTTAGTGTTAAATAATACTTCATTGCTTGTATGTATCGCAATTTATTTATCTATTCATCTAAAAGAACTGCTTGGTTGTTTCCAAATGTTGGCACTTATGAATAAAACTGCTATAAGCGTCCATGTTCAAGTTTTCACGTGGACATCATTTTCAACTCCTTTGGGTAAATACCAAGATACATGATTGCTGGATCCCATGGTGAGAGTATGTCTGATTCTGTAGAAAATTGTCGAGTTGTCTTCCAAATGCTGTAAAGTTTTGCACCCCCACCAGTAATGCATGAGAACTCCTGTTGCTCCGCATCCTCCCTGGCATTTGGCATTGCCAGTGTTCTAGATTTCAGCCATTCAGATAGGTGTGCAGTGGTGTCTCACTGATGTTTTAATGAGCATTTTCCTGATGATATATGATGTGAAGCATATTTACATACATTTATTTGCCATCTGTATATCTTCTTTGGTGAGGTGTCTGCTAAGGTCTTTGCCACAGTTTTTAATTCAGTCATTTATTTTCTTATCATTGAGTTTTAAGAGTTCTTTGTACATTTTGCATAACAGTACTTTATCAGATGTATCTTTTGAAATTATGTTCTCCCAGTGTGTGGCTTGTCTTCTTAATATCCTCTTAACATGGTCTTTCAGAGACCAAACAATTTTAATTTTAATGAAATCCAAGTTATCAATTATTTATTTTATGAATCTTGCCTTTGGTATTATTTTTTAAAAAGCATCACTATCCCTGGCTGGGGTGGCTCAGTGGATTGAGCACCAGCTTGCAAATGAGAAGATTGTAGGTTCAATTCTGCCAGGTCCCCAGATGGGGGTGTGCAAGAGGCAACCAACTGATGTTTCTCTCCCTCTCTTTCTTCCTCCCTTCCCCTGTCTCTAAAATAAATCAATAAAATCTTTTAAAAAGCAAGCATCGTCATACCCAAGGTCATCTAGGTTTTCTCTTACATCATCTTCTAAGAGTTTTACAGTTTTGCATTTTACATTTAAGTCTATGATCTATTTTGAGTTTAATTTTGTGAAAGGTATAAAGACTGCTTCTACCATTTTTATTAACCTGTGGATATTCAGTTTTTCCAGGACCATTTGATGAAGAGATTGCCTTTTCTCCATTGTGTTGCATTTTCTCCTTTGTTGAAGACCAGCTGAGAATGTAAGGGTCTATTTCTGAACCCTCAGTTCCATTCCATGTAAATTACTTTTGTATGGTCTGTCTTCCCATTAGACCTGAAGCCCTGTGAGTATGCCGGTATGTCCCTCTGGTTCACTGCTCTGTCCTCATCACTCAGCAGTGCCTGGAGACAGTAGGGTCTTGTAAAATATATGTTGAACTTTGACCAATGTGCTAGATTGTGTATCCTAGGAATTAAGACAAAAATATCAGATTGAGGAGGACAGGACAGGTTTCATGGAGGAGGTGGGTCTCGAAGAAACAGCTGTTTTGCATTGGTGGAGAGAAGAGTTGAGGTATCCAGGTATAACAGAGCTCAAGGAAAGGCAAAGAGAAAATACTGGGTATGGCATTTTGAGGATATTATGCTAACTAAATTAAAGCACTCAGGGAGGAGACCGGTGGGGAATAATACTGAAATATATGCTCTGGATATGAACGGTGTCTGGGTGATTAACCTCACCTGTTCCTTAAGATAAAAGAGAAATCTTAGATGACAGTTACAGGAACTCTTGGGGAAATGGGATATCATTTATGAATATGTAAAGGTTTGGCCTTACATAGATTTCAAGAAGTAATTAATTCTAGCCTAAGGCTCTTAGATGAATCAGACCCCTTTTGTCCACAGTGAGCGAAGATTGCATGGAAATAGGAGAGTCACGGTGTATGCACACTGCACTATCATCCAGCGCACTTGTCAACAGCCTGCCAATTTCCATTCCTCTCCCACAACCAACCAGAGGACAGCAGACAGGCTAAAATTCAGTCTCTCGGAAAGAGGAACCAATTTAGGAAGAAGAAGAAGAAGACTCAGTTACCTAATGAATTCAATACATAAGAAACCCTTTTTGACTTGAATTATCTTTCCAATTTTTATGTACTACTTTTTTCAATGATTATAGAGCTTTTTATAGCTGGAAAGTCAGCTAATCATTTTCAAATTGCCCCAAAGCAACAGAGACTACCTGTATATGATGAATATTAAAACTGGGCAATATTTTGTTTTAAAATATATGCCTATAATTGCAACACATTCAGATAGCAATGTTCTCTTTCTAACTACTGGCTTTTCTTAAAAATAAAAGCATCTAGGTCATGATAATGACCACCCTTGCCAGGGGTTGGCAGTGCAGATTTTAACAAAACAATTTTCTCTTCAGCTAAGCTGCTGGTGCCATCTAGTGGCCAATTCAATTGATAAACAAAGAAGTGTTCAAGAAAGATACTCAGAAGAGTTTGATAAAATCGTTTCTTGAATGATGCTAATTGATGATACCACAAAGGAGGAAACTGGGTATTTACAATACCTTTGCTATAATTTGAAAGTTATCAAGGGGAAGAAATAGAAAAACGATGACATATTTCAAGGGAAATAAATTTAAAGACAAAAGACAAAAGAATTCAAATTGAGATTAAATAGTGATTTACAAAACAAGTAAGCAAAGATTTTGGGACCATCTTTCTTATACTAAAGAATAATGAGAAATTGTTATGATTCTGTCTCCCTGGGAGCTTATATAAAATGAAGTATTTTTGTATTTTTAAATGAAGGGCGGAATGGGATAGAAACCCAAACTTTATCTGGAACACAAACTAATTTCATCACCATCATAATGAGCTTGAACGATTAAAGTTTCAAACTGGAAACCCCATGACTTTGTTCTTTGAAACATTTTTCTGCCTAGGCCTTAGAGTAAAAACACGAGTTTGTATTTACATAAAGATTTACCTGAAGAAGTTTCTCTCACCAGATCTTGCTACTTCATGTTAGTGTTAATCCTAAATCAGCACAGTCTGTCTGGTTAGCACTACGTGCCACAAAGAGCAAGGGTAAAACCCAAAAGGTTGCTGCTTAAGCATACCTTGGGTTTCTGTGGAGTGACAAATGCGATCATCTGAAGTGGCCCTGGGGGACCCGCCTTCTGGACCCAGCTTCCACAGAAGGCCCACAGCCTAGGATGCTGTCTGGCCTCTAGCTTATTAGAAGGAAACACAGGTTTGTGGTCAAATAGCTTTTAAGTCACTAGACTGCTTTTGTTGCTGGTATGAGGAAAGATGCTTAACACGTGTAATAAAACAGGCCCATCAAGAACCCTGGGAGGTTTTGATGAGCTTCCTCTAACATGAGACGATTAAACACCTGACAAGTTTTCAGTACAACAAATGCTTGAAACCATTTCCCTGAGTCGACTTGTCCTGAATCACTGCCACTTTCCTGCTCCATTCACCCCGTGAACAATGGGTTTTCTAAATAGCTAATTCAGTAAGATGGCTGGAGCCATCTCGGAAAGTAAGGAGCCCGTAGTATCTTCCCTTCTATGTTGTTTTTGAAAAGGTGATTCTAGTTAAAATTATCTGCAGTTTTGTCCACTTACTTAGTAAGTCATTAATTCCTTAGATATTTAGTAAACAACTATTGTACACAGGTCATTATACTTGGGATGATGAAATCATAGCCCTTGTTCTCAAAGAACTACCATGAGAGAAAGCAAGAATAGCAGTTACCAACAGAAGGCTGAGTAGTGGAATTATAAATAAAGTTACTGGCATTTCAGAGGCAAAACATCCCAGCAAGGTGAAAATTCAGGGAAGGAGTGAGCACATTTTCAAGCCTTGCCTTTAACCTAGCCGTTGAAGGGGTATGGTTTCAGTGGGGACAAATGAGACGTAAGGGCACGCATCGTGAAACGGGAAATGCAGTGGAGTAATAAATAGTCTGTTTACCTAAAGCATGATAAGTATTGGGTACAAATGGGATATTGGGCTCTAAGAGAAAAAAATAGTCTGTGGATAGCCAATGAAAATTGTTAATAAAAACATTAGTTTACTAGAGCACTGTTTTAGGGAAAGTTAATCAAATGGCCACTAGTGGGATGGAGAACAAAGGAGAGAGCCTAGAGGTGGGTGACTAGTACCCTGACATGACTGAATTAGGAAGGCAGAAGAGGAGACAAGCCAGGTGTTGCAGAGGTAGCACTGGTAACCTCTGTGACCACCTGGACTTGGGGAAAGAAGAAAAAGAGAAAATGAGGGAAGAGTTCCCTCAATTCACTTTTTAAGCCCAGGTGGCTAGAATAATATAAAATTAAAAGACAAATGAAAGGCAGGAGAAAGAACTAGCTTGCAAGAAAAATGTTGTGTGGAAAACATAAGCTGTAAACTCAGTTTACACGATCAAACTTACACAGTGCCCTTGGAGTCAGAGGACCTGAGATCCGGACGAGGTCTCTGAGTAATGGAGCCCTGCGGCCATGAAGGCGGAACCCCCGACACAGAACCCCTGGGAAGGACAGGGAGAGAGGTTGGTTACTCACGTATGTCCTTGGGTGAGGAGCTCAGCACATCAGCAGGCCAGCCATTCTGTTTTTGAATGTTCTATTTATTATAAAACTTTTCCTTCTAGTTACCTAAATCCTACCTTTCTGTGAGTTCTCATTTGTTTGCCTTAGTCTTGTTTAGAACATAACAAAACATTCTCTTTTACAAGATGTCTTTTCCATCATTTCCTGACAGTTATGTTCCTTTTTTCCCCAGAGTAGCAATTATTAGTTCCTTCCTTTATTCCTCAGGCAAAATTATTTACACATACCGTGCTATCTTGATGATCCCTTTCTGGAAGGTCTTCAGAATATGCATATCCCTCAGAAATACTGAATCGACAGTCGAAGAAGTCTCAAGACACATCTCGTGTCTGCCCGACTGCATAGCCCACGTGCTTACCCAACAGACAGACTTCCGCCTTGATTAGCAAGTACAGATTAAGGGCTTCTCCTCAAGAAGGGCCACAACTATAGACAGGAAAAGATACTACTAAATTTAAGGACAGCACTTGATTTAAGGAGGACTTTCCTTAGATTTTTTGTCAATAGTTTATAGTCTATTCTGACTGCAGGGCCCTGAGTTTACACACAATTAAAAAAAGCCAGATCTGGAGGTCACCCACAGGCATCCCGGTGTTAGGGAGAGAACATCTATTAGTCAAGGTTAAGAAACTTCAGAAAGAGTCTTAGCTCTACCACAATTTAGGAGTGAGGCCTTTGAGTTTCAGGTTTCTTTTTTTTTTAGGGAAAGAAATAACAATGTGTGGTTGCCTCTCGCACAGCTCCCACTGGGCACGTGGCCTGCAACCCAGGTATGCAACCCGACTGGGAATCGAACTGGATGCCCTTTGGTTCACAGCCCAGCACTCAGTCCACTGAGCCACACCAGCCAGAGATCCTTTTTTTTTTTTAATGAGGATAAATATAGCCATGTCTCATGACTATATAATTATCAATCCCAAAATAGAACAATGTATGTGAAGTAAACTGTTCCATAATTTTAAGAAGTTAATATTGCAGGTGAGAGAACTCAGGCACAGAGATGAGTGTTTTACACCAGCTTCCCCAAGACCAGAGAGGTAGTCCTGGGCACCGTTGAGCCTGTGCTGGAGTGGGGCCGAGGGCGGCTCTTCCAGTCACCACTGAAGAAAATGCAAGTGTTACTTAATCCATGCTCACCCTTATTCCCACCATTGCTGGTCACTAAGGCCTATTGCTTTCCCTTCCCCCAACATCCTTCTCTAATTTCCCAAGATAATTGTCTTCATTCACGTATTCAACCTTTATCCGCTGGCTCACTTGACCACAAAACAAATGGAGGGCTACTGTGCTCCAGGCACAAAGTGTTGGTGAAGAAGTGGGGAAATCGGACCCTCCTCCACTGCTGGTGGGAGTGAAAATGGTGCAGCCATTTTGGAAAACAGCCTGGAAGTTTCTCAATCGATTAAACAGAGGGAGAGTTACCATAGGACCCAGCAATTCCAATCCTAAGTATATATTTATGAGAATTTAAAATATATGTCCACAGAAAAACTTGCACTTAAGTGTTTATGACAGAAGTATTCACAATAGCCCAAAGGTGGATACAATCCAAATGTCCATCAATAGATGAATGGACAAACAAAATATGGTATATTTATGCAGTGGAATATTATGGAATTTATACAGTGGAAAACATGACACTAAGTGAAAGGAGTCAGTCACAGAAGTCTACATATTGTATGATTCCATTTATATAAAAGTCTAGAATAGGGAAATCAATACAGACATCAAGTAGATTTGTGGTCGCTAGGGACCAAAAGTGGGATAGGGGTTGGGCTTCTTTTTAAGTTGATGAAAATGTTCTAAAATTGTGATGATGATGCTTGTAGATACCTGTGAATAGACTAAAAGACACTGAAACTGCACACTTTAAATAGGTGAATTTTGTGGCATGCGAATTATATCTCAATAAAGCCATGCTATGAAAAAGCCGTCAAGTAAGTGCTGTAAAGAATTTTATTGCGGCAGTAGAAGTACAGAGCCCATCAAGGACAGCAGGGAGGGAACACAATCTGGGGGTCGGGGACGACTTCATAGAAACGTGGTGACATGGAGACTTGAAATATAAGCGGGTGTTCATTGTCCCCAGTGATCCTTCTCTACTTCATTAAGCCATACTTCTGCCACAGTGATCTTTTAAAAATTAAACTCTGATCATGCTAGAGATGGCACATGAGGGTCTTCTAAGGCACTGCTAATGTTCTATCTCTTTCTATGGCTAGGGAGTACATGCGTGATATTTGTCTGTATATAAAGGTTATATATATTCATTGCAATGGAGGATACATTGCAAAATGAAAAAACAAATCTCATTATGTTACTACTCTGCCTAAAATCACTCAGTCATTCCATATCACCAACATAGTAGAGATTCAACTGCTGGGTGCAACCTGGCTTTGCTCAGCATTACATTCCCAGGTGCTCGCATGGTGCCTGCACGGGTGGGCTTACAGTTTTAGGTGGTTTCATAGCCTGGGACTATGACTTGGGTGCAGGCAGTTTATTTGCAAGGTGATCCCAGGAATCGAGAGTGGGGGAGGGGAAAAAGCCAATGAAAAGGTGCATTTTTAGGGTTGTCACTGTAGGTAATTTGGCTTTTGCTCCACCGACACCCCCGAAAAGCATGTAGAATGCCTACCAGAGTTGTCTACTTGAGGGCAGGAGGCTGGAGCATTCTTGACCCTGTACCGCAGGGCCAGTAACTTAAGGACAAGCCAAACAGACTCTGGAGGGATCCAAGAAGGCGATGGTGAGAAAACAAAGAGTAGGAAGACCTCACATCGGAGGGGAACGCCACCTGCTGTGGGCGAGTCTGAGCTCCCAGCGTTTCCCTTCGCAGCCGCAGCGGGAGTGCAGGTGCTCCAATGGGGGGGGGATGCCAAAGGCTTCTGCCATGTACTTACTCCTGACTGAGTGAATGTTCCTCTTTTCTCCACATGTACATTTTGCCCCAACTATACTCAACTACTTGCACTTCTCTGAAGTGAAAATACTATGCTCTCCCCACCTCCTCCAGCACTCATTCATATCTCAGTTTTCACAGGTTCTACTTTGGGATACCTTTCCTTCTTTTCATCTTCTTATTACAAAGGCCTTTGTTTAAATCTCCCCTTATTTGTGATGCTATACCTTTTGGTACTCTATACTAATACACATCTCTTTATTATAGAAATATAATATCATTTTCTTATGTGCATGTTTCTGCTCTATTAGGCTGGCATAGTACCTGGAAGGCAGTAAGGACTCAGTTAATGTTAAAAGAAGGGCCGAATGAATTCATGGCTGTAGAATATTTCAAATTTTTCAGACAAAAGAAGCAGTAGTTCTCAAGCTTTTTGGTCCCAAGACCCCTCTACCCTCTTAAAAATTATTGAGGACTCTAAAGAGCTTTTATTTATGTTAGCTATATCTATCAAAATATACCATAGGAGAAATTGAAGCTGTGCTATATTAAAAATATATCATAAAAATATTACATATCAGCATAAATGATACAATTTTTATAAAAATATATGTGGTTAAAAATTTGGCACTGTTCTAGATTTTCACAAATGTTTTTCACATCTGGCTTAATAGAAGGCAGCTGGATTCTCATATCTACTTGTTCGTCAATCTGTTCACACACAGATGTGAGGTTGGTCAAGGAAGATGTGTTTTAATAACTTTTAAGGTAACTTAAATATTCTTTGAAACCATACCAAAACTTGTTGAAAGGTAATTTCTTAAAGGTTGGCGGTTGGCTACAATGGAAAATTAGAAACCATTTTTAGCATCATGCCTTCGGTCATTTGGAAAGTATTGTATCCCTGAGTTACGCAAGTTTTCCAAATGCTTACGGATTTTATGATATAATGCCAAAAAGTCATATCTGTTAATACCACCGCCAATCTCATCAGAAAAGTCTTTATATATTAGGAAGTTGAAACCACAGTGGTGAATTCAAGTTTTCAAAAATTCTAATTTTCGTTGGAAAGTTTAAATTTTACCATTGGTAACGAGTACTATGAGTTGTTTCCCTTCAAATGACAGGTTTGTTTTGTTCAATTTTTAAAGATATCAGCTGCCAAATATCCTATTCTTAATAACCACAAATTGACAGCCATTCTTTTTAATAAGTTTGGTGGTCCATGTACTGAAAAGACTAGACCTAATAAAACTAATGCTTTTTACTCCTACTTTAAGGGCATCTTTAAGTGAAACTGACCTTTTCTTTTTTTATTGTCAGTGTGAGGTATTGAAGAACATAATGACGAATAAAAAGTAGAGTAGATACCATTATCTTGATTCACACAGTTTTGTCTACCATTGCTTTTGCACCATTATTGCAAATGTCTGTCCAATAAAGAAGGTCCCAGAACATCTGGGCATTATTATGACAGTTTTGGGGGGCTTCAGGGAACTCCAGAGTCTCAGGGATCCCCAAGAGAAGCACAAACCATGCTTTGGGAACTGCTGAAGTAGAGGTCCAATGTGCCATAAATTATTTGCATCCTTGAAAAAATTTTGAAGATTTTATTAAATCAGACACATTCAAAGAGCATCCAAAGCACGATCTAATGCTACCTAATTACTTAGCCCATCCCAGCAGTGCCTCTTCGTCACTTCCGGCCCGGCCTGCTGCATGCCAGGCGGTCGGTTAGCTCTGCTCAGTACCTGATGTACCCAGCGTCCCACAAGAGGGACCCAAAACAACACATGAAAACAATCAGGAAAGAAAAGCAGAAGACCTTTTGTCATTCTGAAACACACAGCTTTTCTTGTTGTTGGGTTCAAGAATCATGAGTGTTCAGTCAAGTTCTTGAATAGCTAAGCCACTTTTAGTTGTCCAAAGGGGAACTAAAGAAAGGGGACTTTGACCACACTCAGATTTAAGCTCTGATGCGCTCCTGTGCACCAGAGGGACGTGCAGGCAGCGGGAATGAGGATGGCTGCAGGGGGAGAGGCTTAGGGTTTAACGTTCTCCTTCTAATGCTTTCCTTGAAGTATTCTGTGTTTTAAAGAAGAAAGGTCCTATGTTGTAGCAAGGACAGAAAGAGAGGAAAACACTTGATAGTAATTTAAAAGAAAATACCCAAGGATTTGAGTGGACCAGTGTCTGGGCTGATTTTCAAGACTCAGTAGGTCATATGCTTGGGAAAGCCATCTGCTGTGTGCCCTAATTTTCCTTCTGACTCATCTCTTCCTGGACCACGATGGCACTGAAAGCTTCCTCACTAAGGCAAATGCTGATAATATTCAGACCTTACATTTGAATAGTGCTTCATAGTTTATAAATATTACCCTAACGTTTTGTTAATCACCTAAACTGCGCTAGGGTTATGTGTATTTATTAGTTCATTTAGTAATAGTAATATTTAAATTTACTGATCATTTACTAGGTTAAGTTTTGTGCTAAGCAACTATTGTATACATTATCTTGTTTAAATATTCCCAACAACCTTACAGGTGGGGCTATTAGTATTTCTACTTCATGATGAGAACTCTAGATTCAGGGAATTTAAGTAACTCGCCAAAAATCATGCAATTAGAAAGGATCCATCGGATTGAAGCTGATACTCTTAG